>JABUQX010098816.1:0-17441 GCA_015478945.1 Trachelipus rathkii
GGAAAGAGAGAGAAGAGTGAAATTTTTTTTTGCTAAAGAATAGATAGGTAAAATTCGGGGCTGGGAACGAAATAAATCGTTTTTTTATTCCTATGGAAAATCATTTGATATTCCTCCTTTTAATAATCGTCCTCAAAAAACCTCAGGAATCGCGATAATCGCACGAATATCAATGGAGTCCCATTGTTTCAAACAGTTGAGGCTAGTCAGTTTGTGTCGTGGCCTTGAGGCGATCACCTAATATGTTACGATTTTTTTTTCAAATTTTAAAAATACAAAATAAATATCTATCTAGTTCAAACTTCTGTGTATTGAAAACTTACATCTATTCCATTGTTGAAAATTGTTTTAGTTACTAATACAAAAACTTTACAAAACATTTGTTCAAAGAAGAAGCAATTATTAAAAATAAAAAAAACTTTGACAATTACAAAAAAAAAGTCAACTATATGATCAATATTTTGCTTCACAAAAAAATAAAGAAAAAAAACTTCTACCCATTCAAGGTTGTGTATTTACTTCGTTTTCTTTATGAGGGTCTAGACTCTTTCTCTTTTCTTTTTTTTCGTTTTTATTTTCATAAAGATTATTATTTTTTTCTTTTTTTTTCTTTCTTAATATAATTAATCTTAACTTTTTATAAGACTTTTCTGGAAGAAAAACATGGGAGGAAGAGATTAGGGGAAACTCCTTTTCAAAACTTTCGCAATCTAAAAATTGAGGAAACGACTACTACTACTACTACTACTACTACTACTACTACTACTACTACTACTACTAATATATATTATATAATTGATAATAATAATAATAATTTTATTATTATTATTATTATTATTATTATTATTATTATTATTATTATTATTATTATTATTATTATTATTATTATTATTATTATTATTATTATTATTATTATTTATATTATTAATTTATCTTATTATTATGTATTATTAATTTGGTGTTATTGTATTTTTTTATTATATTATTATCATGTAATATACTTAATTAATATTATTAATTATAGTGTATTTATTCTTCATTAATATTATTATTACTCTTATTTTATTAATTCTAGTATTATTGATAATAATAATAATTAAAATAGTTCTTCTACTGAGTTAGTAAGATGAATTATCTATTGATTGTGTTACTCTGGTTATTATTATTATTATTATTATTATTATTCGATTATTAATTAATTTATTAGTATTATTATTAAAATATTAATATTATTTTATCATTATTATTGTGTGTTATGACACAACTTAGTTACTTTAATAGAATAAATTATTTGTTATTAATATTAATTATAATTTATTATTATTATTATTATTATTTATTATTATTATAATTATTTAAATTATTCTTAATTATTATTTTATATATTATTATTTTATTATACTCAGATGTACACAAGGAGTGCAAAGCATACTAAATACTTTCATGATAATAATGAAGCAAGAATTACAATAAATTAGTATAAATAATTATTATAGGAAAGCGCACTGAAAACAACACACACATAAACATACGGTGAGAGCGTGCACAAACTTACACAGCTAGAGAAAGAAAAGAAGAAGTTATTTTAACCTTCCTTTTGAACACTTCTGAGAACAATTTTGCTACATTGCTTGAACACGGTCACGTTAGAAGCGCAATGTTCGATGTTTTATCAATAATCTCGTTTCGATTTATTTTGAAAGACAATTCACTTTCCTGAGTTTATTTATTTCATTAATTTTAGTTTGTAGCCCTTTTGAATGTGTAGAACACTTGAACAATTTATTTTAAAATATGTCGACCAATCCCCACCCCTACATTTTAATTTCTAACTTTTTTAGCCCATACTCCATAATAAAATTTAGGAAAAAAACAGACACAGCATATACTCACGCACCACTACACATACATATTAAAATATATATTATATATATAGTAGTATATATATATATAGTATATATATATATTATATATATATTTATATATATATATATATAAATATATATATAAATTATATACTATATTTAAATATATACTATATATATATATAGTTATATATATATATATATTATATAACATAATTTATATGTATATATAATATATATGAAATAGTGTATTATATATATATTTATTTAGTATATTATATATATAATATAATATATAGTAATATATTTATAAATAATAATATATATAATAGTATAGTATGTATATAATATATAATATATTATATATTTATATTATATATTATTATTTTTATATATATATATTATAAGTATATATTTTAAAATAGTGTTGTTTGATGATATTTAATATATAATTATATATAATATAATCATATATATATATTATTTATAATATATTATATATATATAGTATATATATATATATAGGTATATATATATATATAGTATAATATATTATATAACAATAGATCTATATATTACTATTATATTATATAATAATAATATAGTATATACTATCTATATATATATATAATATTATATATAATGATAGTATATATATATATAATATTATATATAAATTATATATATATATTATATAATATATATATATATATATATATATATACATATATATTGAGTGTGTAGTCATCCTAAACATATTATCCTTTTCTGCAACCAAAATATCATAAGAAAATGATGCTTATAAGTAAACATTTTGTAACTATCTACTTGAATCATTTAAATTGTAAAGGTATGTATGGATAGTGCTGAATAATGTAATTTTTTGCTTACTTTTAGCATTCTGTATAATTTCTTTTCTAAAATATTTGCTTTAATTGAATTTGATGCACATATTAAGCTATGATTTTGAGCGCTAATTATCATTTTTTTTCCTGCCGCAATATGTAAATATATGTGTTAAAATTGTGTATAATATTGTCTTTTGGCTGCATATTTATATCATATTTTTGAAATGTTGTTGTGTAAAAAAAATATTTGGTTGATTTGAAAAACTCCATAAAACGCCCATTTTCCTGTACCTCATATTAGGCGCTGTGGTGGGCACACTTTTTTAAAGTTTCGAATGTGAAAGAACCTAAACTTAATTGTAGGGTTACAAGAGATCAGTCAAATGAAATTTCTAATACAAATTAAACTAATGATTATATATATGCTACTTTAATGGTCAGCGAAAGGTTTTTCTTATCACATGAAGATTATCTCTAATAAAATACTTATCAGGACGTCAGTACTGAGTTTATCTCATACTATTAGAAATAAGTTTTTTAAAAAGGGTTTAATACTTGGTTCACTCGAAGTGAACCAATCGAAGCGTTTCAAATAGCCAAAAAAGAAGGCGGCTTCGCAGAGAAAGGTGTATACCGAGGACCGTATTATACTTAGGGTCCCTCAACGTAAACGGAAGTCTAATACGAGGGGCAATCACTAGAACACCCATTAATACTACGCTATGCGGTGGGGAGAACAAGAAAGAAGCTTCAACTAGCAACTTGACAAAAAAGAGTGAGGAGAAAAGAAAAACTCTCCGAGCACTCTGCCATTTCATTTATATAAAATATAAGAGGGGTCCGCTAGACTCCCCTCCTCATGCGGGTTGTGAGAGCTGAAAGCTCTGTAATAACGATGGTTAAAGAGAATAAAAGCAACCAATATTTCATCCCAATCATCTGTTCACTCACTGTCTCATGGTTTTCTTAGTATTAATGAATACTACTAGACAACTGTTACTAGTTTTGAACTTTTATGCCTACTGTTCACTTGTTTTCAATCTACTACTTCACTTTTCTATTTTGAAATTTCTGATCCTATGTTACTGTGTGTGGCCGCTTCTGATTTTGCAACTACTCAGGACTGTGTTACTAATTTTGCAAACTATTAGGTCTACTGTTACTAGTTTTGGGGCAACATCTATGGCTACTGTAATCACTTATTTTTGCAACTTCTAATCCTTCTGTTTACTAATTTTGCAACTCTAAGTCTCCTGTTACTTAGTGTGGGGCAACGATCTAGGCTATTATTACTAGTTTTGAACTTCTAATGCCTACTGTCTACTCAGTTTCTGCAAACTCGTTTAATCTACTGTTACAGTTTTGCAACTACTGAGGCCTACTGTTTATGTTTTTTTTTAAGGGTTGGTACATCTTAGGCCTATATTCTAGTTTTACAGCTTCTATCTACGTTTAATAGCTTGCAGCTTCTAATCCAACTGTTACTGAGCTTTTAACAAATAGTATGCTACTGACACTAGTTGTGGTCAACATGCTAGGGCTATTATTACTAGTGTTTTCAACTTTTAATCCTAAGTGGTACTTAGTCTTGCAAACAGTAGGTCTATGTTTATAGTTGGACAGCATCTCCTATCTAGGCGTTATTGCTAGTTTGTAACTGTTTAGGTGCCTAGCTATTTTAGATTATTGAACAAACTACTGCTACCAGTCAATCTCTGTTATTGGTTGGTTCCTATTACATGCTCATTATGAAGATATGCAAATAACGTTTTCCTTAAATTAATTATGTATGTACTGCTCTGTTTTGCTTATAGGTAATATTCCACTACTACTAGTACTGCGACCACTATAATCATGCTAGTAACTACTACCATTACTACTCAAATGTACTAGAGAGCGTGTGTTATTATTATAATATTGTTTATGCTGTCAATATACTACTACTTGCTATGACTACTGACTCCAAGTACTAACATATACTATTACTGACATGGTTGATAAACAACTATCAGTAAGATATATTAGCTCCATATATTACTATTAGAACTACAACTGTTAATATACTAATGTACTCTCGCTATTGTTACTATTAGTAGTTTACTATCCTTTTCGCTTCTACTACTTGATATTATTAATTCTTCTTTGTATTTATTACTGAAGCCTACCACTTTAGTAGCAGTAGTACAAGAGTGGTAGTGGCAATAATGGTATTCCTAGTATTTTTGTTACTACCACTCTTGTACTACTACTACTCTACTTTCTCTAACTATTGACTACTAGACATTCTAACCTACTTTATATTATTAAAATAAACTCTGTTTTGCTGTTAATTAGTGTTGTACGTAATCCTAATGCGCTTAGCGACTACTACTATTTGCTTGCTAAAAATACACCTACTACTATACTACTACTACTACTACTACTACTACTACTACTACTACTATAATCAAAATAACTAACTAACTTGGTTGGTTAAAAAAATAAAATAGGTAATATAAATATTAGTTTGTTCCAAATAACACGCGTTTAAATGCGCGCTAACGCCAATTGAATAAGGAACTGAGTGCGCTTGTAACGCTATTTAGATTGGAAAGATGAATTTAATCGTTTGAACAACGACGTTAGCTAGGCGTCGGAAACGCCCGCGTTTGAACAACGACGTTAGCTAGGCGTCGGAAACGCCCGCGTTTGAACAACGACGTTAGCTAGGCGTCGGAAACGCCCGCGTTTGAACAACGACGTTAGCTAGGCGTCGGAAACGCCCGCGTTTGAACAACGACGTTAGCTAGGCGTCGGAAACGCCCGCGTTTGAACAACGACGTTAGCTAGGCGTCGGAAACGCCCGCGTTTGAGTAACGACGTTAAGCTAGGCGTCGAAACGCCCGCGTTTTGAACAAGATCGTTCGCTAGGCTTCGAAAACGCCCCCGTTTGAACAACTGACGTTAGCTAGGGCGTCGAATTCGCCGCTTTTGAACAAACGACGCTTAGCTAGGCGTCGGAAATACGCCCGCGTTGAAACAATCGTACCGTTAGCTAGGCGTCGAAACGCCCGCGTTTGAGCAACGACGTTAGCTAGGCGTCGGAAACGCCCGCGTTTGAACAACGACGTTAGCTAGGCGTCGGAAACGCCCGCGTTTGAACAACGACGTTAGCTAGGCGTCGGAAACGCCCGCGTTTGAACAACGACGTTAGCTAGGCGTCGGAAACGAGCGCGTTTGAACAACGACGTTAGCTAGGCGGAGAGAAAAGCCGTGTTTAAGACACTTATAAAAAAAGAATCTTGCTCGTCCTCCAAAGTCTGCAATAAATCTTACCCATCACCCTCCCCCCTCCCTCGAAATGAAATAAGGGGAGGGGTCTTGGATTCTAACCCTACCCCTTACCCCAACATCTCCTCTTCCCTCACATAAGCCCCACTCTCCCCAATACCCCAAACTTCGTTTATCAAAAGCAAATCTTTTCAACTTTGGAAGAATAAAAAAAATCAAAAAGTTTCAAAATTGACGAAAAAAATTTTCACTTAAAAATTTTTTTTCGTTTTAAATTTTTTTTTTACCAATATGATTTTTTCACTTCCAAATTTTTAAGTTTTTTTTCCTTTTGTTGTTGTTGTTGTTGTTGTTGTTGTTGTTGTTGTTGTTGTTGTTGTTGTTGTTGTTGTTGTTGTTGTTGTTGTTGTTGTTGTTGTTTCGTATCAGGGTCTTCTTGCTTATTATGTTATTCTTGATATATTATTATTATTATTATTATTATTATTATTATTATTATTATTATTATTATTATTATTATTATTATTATTATTATTATTATTATTATTATTATTATTATTATTTATTATTATTATTATTATTATTATTATTATTATTATTATTATTATTATTATTGAAATTCTTCTTCTTCTTCTTCTTCTTCTTCTTCTTCTTCTTCTTCCTCTTCTTTCTTCCTTCTCTTTCTTCTCTTACTTTTTCATTTTTCTTTTTTTTCTTTTTTTCTTTCTTTCTTTTCTTTTTTTTTTTTTTTCTTCTTTTTGCCTTTCTTTCTTTTTTTCTTTTTTCTTCTTTTTTCTTTTTTTTCTTTTTTTTCTTTTTTTTTTTATTTTTCTTTTTTTTTCTTTTTTTTCTTCTTCTTTTTCTTCTTCTAACATTAACTTTTTATTTTATTTTTTTATTCAAATAGGTTTTGTTCTTTACTTATTAATAACTAATTCTCCGCTTACGGTAAGCACACCAACCCCCGCCCCCCCAAATCACTAACAAAAATGGCGTATTTGTGCTTAATATATAGGCATGTAAATTTAAGGAAAATATTGGCATTATCGATGCAACTATTTCAATATCGAAAATCCTCTGAAAAATCTTATCCTTTTCACACACACACACACACACACACACACACACACACACACACACACACCTCATATATATATATATCGTCTTTTAATGTATAGGAAATAGATATTATATATTATATAGTATATATATATATATATATATATAAGTATGATATAATATATAATATAATAGTACTAGATATAATAATATATGATATATATATAGTTATACGATCAGTGGCGCTCGTGTAAAGGAATTCTTGAGTAGGCCAAATCAATAGTATATATATTAATTTATTATATTATATAATATATATATATATATTATATTATAGTATATATATATATTATATATATATATAATATGAAGTAATATAATATATATTATATATAAATAGGCAAATTGTAGAAACTGTACATGTGACTATGAGGATATAGCAGCCACCTCACAGGATAGCGTACAAAACACAGAACCCTCCTAATTTCTTAATCCAAACTGGTATATATAATGACAAATTAATTTAGTAAGTTAGGTTAGGTTTAAGTAGGTTAGGTTAGGTTAAGGTTAGGTAAGTTAGGGTTAGTTAGGGTTAGGTATGGTTAGGCGGTTAGGTTAGGTAAGGTAAGTTAGGTACCCTCGTAGTCACAGTACAGTTTCTATCTAACAAATTTTGCCATAAAGTATATGCTTATAGTATGATAGATATATTACTATGTATATTATAAGTATAGTAATAATTATATTATATATAATATATTATATATTATATATATTATATACGTATATATATATAAATAGTGTATTTATTTTTATACAAGACAGGCTATTATCCGGCACATAGTCAGCAGGGTAGTGTTGATGGTTTGGATAAGATTTTAAAAATTTAGTCACATTACTCACGAAAAGAAACAATGAAGAAGGGTTTCAAGCCCGCTGTCTATTAAGACCGAAGAAAGTTTGTGAAATTTTCTTCCTATGACTCGACTAACATCCGAGAAACGCAGCTTTCAACTTTTCCATAATATTTAATAGTTCGAAATTTCTTATTCTTTCTGATTTTTAATTTTTCATTTTCATTCAAATAATTTAATTAAAAGAAATGTTTTGCCAAATAATAGTTGCTCCTACATCATATAAACTTTTATTGTGAAAATATTTTGAAAAAAATTCTTAAAATGAAATTATGAATCGCTAACATAAAATTTTTCTTTACTAGATATGAAAACTTCAAACTCTAATAACTCTCTCTCAAATACAAATTCATCAAAGTACTAATTTGTAGTTTTAATCTATGGTATTTGCAATCCTGGCTCCTGCCCATATGGTAATCCTTCAACCTTCAACAATTCTTCTTCAGTCTTCCTGCTTTGTATCTCTTTCTTAATCTCCCTTCTGGTTCCACCCGTCCACACTCTGCGATGACAGTCGAACTCATATGAATATATAATAATTAGTATAATATAATATATATAATATAATATATATATATATATATATATTATTATAAATATTTATATATTAATTATATATATATATATATATTATATATATTAATATATATATATAATATAGAATAATTCGATGCATTTTTGCATTGTTATATGGCAGTGGAAGATCAATGTTTTTCTTTCTTTTTTGGGGATTTTTTTTAATAAATGCTATACTCGAGAGTCGGCTAGCATATACAGAAGGTTACTGGATTTTAAAAGAAAACGGATCTATTTTCTTTTAAACTCAAGAAGTAAACAATTGCCACTGATCGGCTATAGTGTAAAAAAGGGAATCGAGTTAAATTAAGTCGGCGGTCTAACAGCGGAAACTTCAACGAAAATCATATTATAATATTATATATATATATATGTATATATATATATATATATAATATATATTATAAATAATATATATATATTAAATATATATATAGTATATATATATATATTATATATATATATAAATATATTGCTAAATTTTTTTTAAATATTTTTGGGGTTCACTCATAGACAAGTAGGGCGTTCCTACTCTGCTACCGCTCAAAACCGCCACTTGATATATATTATAACTATATATATATATAGTTATAGTATATAGATATAATATAGTATATATTTATAAGTATTATATACTATAATTTATATGATATATATATATATATTTATATTCCTATATATTATTATATTACCGTATATTATATAGTAATATATATATTAATTATATACTATATATAATATTATATTGATAGTATATATATATATATATATATATATGTAAGTATATTAAATAATAATATATTTATATACTATATATATAATATATAATATATATAATATAGTATATTATAGTATTACTCAATTTAAATCTGTTATATTATTATTATTATTATATTATTATTATTATATTATTATTATTATTATTATTATTTATTTTATATTGATTATTATCATATTTTTTATCTATTTATTATTAATTATTATATATTATTATTATTATATAATATGAAAGTAATATACTTTATTTATCAAAAATGTTAAAAATCTAAAAATAGTCAAAATTTTATTTATTTAAAAATTTATGTAAATCTTCGCCTTCCAATATATATATATATATATATATATATATATATTTCCGCAGATATATATATATAGTATTGATATATATACTTTATATATAGTATATATATATAATATATTATATATATATATATATATTAAGTATATATACTAAAGTATATATATATATATATATTATTTATAATATATATTATATATATAGTATATATATATATTATATATATATATTATATAGTATATATATAATTAATATATTATATATATATAATATATATTATACACTTATATAAAATAAATATATATTTCACTATTAAAGTTAATACAGACATATATATATATACTATATATATATATATATATATAATATATATATATATATTATATATATATATATATCTTCCCGCAGATAGATAATTCAGCTCAAATGCAGGCAGGAAAGAAACGATCTCTCTCGCTCCAGTGTGCATCAACAACTCAACAACTCGAGCCGTATGGCTTAGCCCACGCTCTCGCTCTAGTCTGCATCAATAACTCGGGTCGTATTGCTTAACCCACGTTCTCGCTCGTCTGCATCAACAACTCGAGTCCTATTGCTTTACCCACGCTCTCGCTCCAGTCTGCATCAACAACTCGAGCCGCATTCCTTTGCCTACGCTCTCGCTCCAGTCTGCATCAACGACTCGAGCCGTTCTGCTTATCCCACGCTTTGCCTCATGACCCTGTCACATTAGTCTACGCTTTATCATCCCTAACCTAGCTGAAGAAAAAATGTACTTAAGTGAGAAGAGATTACGTCTTGTTATTTTCAATAAACTTCAAAAATAAGTAAGTTTAATTTTTTATTCAGATATATTATAACTTGGAACTTTTATTCCTTTATTAAAAGATATAATTCAGGGAATTTATTTCCAGTTCTGAAAATAAAATAAAAATATCAGTAGTTAACTTGCTGGTAGAGAGAATTATTTGGAATTACAATCCGCCTATAAAGTGGAACTCAAGATGCTGCGAGAACTTTCAAACGCTGTAAAATCCATTTACGTATTTAAGTTACCTTCTCTCAGCCATATCTGTGTCTGAAAAACGATATATTTTAATATATTCAGATACATTGAAATAAATTTCAAAATGTTTTATAATATTCGTTGTATTATATTTTATTTAATTTGAGGTAAATGAACAGTTTGAAAGGATGATGAATGGGTGCTTACAAGGGAATAGGAAGTGAGAAGGGTTAAGAATGAGAATAGGTGGGAATCTGGCTTAGAATAAAGAATAGGGATGGTGCTTTCGTAACTGATGAAATGGATGTGATTAGAGTGTAAAGGGAACACTTCAAAAATATGCATAACATTGTTAGTAATGAAGAGGTGATGGTGAATGTGTGCTGGTTTGATGGTGCAAGAAGGAATAGGTATTTTGGGATTAGGTAATTAGTAATGAGTAGAGTGAGAAATTTTAAGAATAGTAAATCTGCAGCCATAGATGGAATTACTGGTGAAATGAGAAAGAATGGAGGTGATATGTGGTGATTGAATGGATTTAGAAGTTGTTTAATAAAGCATTTATGGAGAGTAAAGTTCCGAGGTATTGAAGAGGAGCAGTAACCCTTATATAAGGGTAAGGGGAATAAGGTTAATTGTATAAATTATAGGGGAATTAGTTTATTGAGTGTTAGGGAAGATATATGCTGGTATTTTGGATGAAAGAGTGAGTCGAGTGACTGAGGGACTGATCGGTGAAGAACAAGGTGCATTTAGGTGTGGAAGAGGATGTGTGGATCAAATTTTTACATTGAAACAAATGATTAGAGAAAATGAGAGAGAAGAATAATAAATGTGAATGGTAGGAAGGTGACTGGTGCAATTAAATCCTTTGAGGATGTAAAGGGACTAAGTCTTGAGTGCCATAGGGTTTTGCATACGGGGTATGTTGTTACTTGTGTTAATGCATAGTAGTGAAACTCTGCTCTGGAATAAAAGGTATAGATCCGAAGCACAATGTGTTCAGATGGACATTCTTAGGGGCGTGTTTGGCGTGGGAGGAATTGATAAAATTAGGAAAAACGTACGATTTTGTTCTGCGGTTGAAGAAAAAGCGTAAATAAGATTAGAACGAGGTTAATAGTCTAAGATGGTTTGGTCATCGTGGAAAGGACGGAGAATACGTCTGGTTGGTTAAGCGGAGTATATGTTGCTGAGTAGTGCCGGAACATCGACCGGCTGGGAGAAAGAAGAAAAGGATTGAAGTCATGCAAAGTAATCTCCCTGGAGGCAAGAGGAATGTGAATTTGGCTGGGCGCGAGACAGAAACTGTCATTAGTAGAGTGAATCGCGGGTTTGGAGGGGGTAAGTTTTGTGGCATGGCCCAGATGTAACCCTCCTTGACGAAATGTCACAGTGAAGGTCCGTCGCAGTCCAGTGAAACCCTGAGTGGAGTTTGTTGATCTGTGAGAGCTCTCACTTAGGTCTAAAGAAGACGTTTAAAAAGGGAGCTTTTTTACGACTTGCTCATATTTTTTTCACCCCCATCTGGGGGAAAGAGGTGTGGATGATATTATATATATATATAATATAATATATATATATACTATATATAATATATATTATATATATATAACTATATATAATATATAAGTATATTATAATAATAGCGTAAAGTATAGTATCATATACTATATATAGGTGTGGTTATTGTTATAGTTATATAATATATATATATGATATATACTATATATAGTATATATATATATATATATATTATTATATATTTATTTACTATATATATATAATAATTAATATTATATATATATATACAAGAATATATAGTATATATATATATATAGTATATATATAATAATATATAATTATATATACTATAATTATATATATATATATATATAATAATATATATAGTATATTATATATATTAAATATATATAATATATATATAATATATATATATATATAGTATATATATATATATACGTATATTATATATATGATATATATATATATATATATATATATATATATATATATATTGTACTCGGCAGCCGTAATATATTTTTGCCCCGTTAAAAAGGAGACTAGTAGAGATTTTGGTTCTTCTCTCCAAGTTAAGGTTTGGAGGTAAAGTGGTGGAAGTGGACTAGAAAACGACGACAAGTTGATTTAACTGGTTCATATGAGGGGAGTAAATGAATTTTGTCTAAGATAAGAGCAAGTAGCCGCTCCTGTGATTTTCACTTCAATGGGTCAGCCGTTTAGATTAAGGCTAGGGTTGAAAATGCGGCGATTACCCTTACTTTTCTTCTGTCAGAATAATACAGCCTTAGTTTTTTATGGGAGAGAAATAAAAGAAATATTGAGAGTCGATCAACTCGGTGGTAATATTCATGCAAATTAGTTTGGCTCTTTCAGCATACAACGAAATGTTGTCGATGTACTTAGAGAATTTAACTGTTTCTGGGATGTAGTCAAAGACATTGTTAAATCCGCTAGAAAACAGGGGTCAGTGAGAACGCAGCTAAGAGGTACACCTTCATCCAAAATGAAAGGTCTGGAGAAAACTGAGGGATATTGTACCTGGATGGCTTTGTTGAAGAGTAAACTTTAAACAATGAGCGGATGCAAGTAACATCGGCAAAATGGTTACTTTTTTAATGATACTATAGGGCACTTGTTCTCCAAGTGGTATCATATGATTTTTCTTGATCAAATAACATTATCAGAACCATTTGCTTCTGAGAGAATGCCTCTCTGATATAATGGATTATCCAATGAAAAGAGACAGTTGTTAATCTGGGTTTCTGGGAGACGAACTGTGAATTCGAAAATCCACGAAAACTTTTAAAATGAAGTAGGCGAACAACTACCATCTTTTCCGTTAGCTCGAGAGGAAAATCGGCAGTCTTTTGTCTGCTTGATAGGGTCTTTTCCCGGTATGGGAATCTGAATCACATATACAGTCGACCATACAGAAGGAAAGACGTTTTGAATCCAGATTCTATAAATAGATCATGATGAAATATAGAAACTGAGGATGAAAATGTGAGAGCATCGCATAGGAGATGTCCTACCCAGGAGCTCGATACAGGCCCATATGGCATGGGTGCTTGATGTCTTTAATTTGTTATAATTGTTCTTATGCTATTTGTTTCTGTTCTGTTCTGTCATTTTTCTGTTTTATGAAAAAGGAGCCCGATACTCGTGAAGGGTAAGAAATGATAAAATAAAAATTCTTCTTTCCTTTACAGAAAAATTGAATAATCTGCTTCAAAACTGTTACAAATGGGCTGGAATAATTCATGAGTCAGCAACAGGAGCTGGATGAGAAAATTGAATATATATATATATATATATATATATAATTGGTTATATATATATATATATATATATATATATATATATATATAAGTTACTATTATATATATGTTATATATTATACATATATACATATTATTATTACATATTATTATTATTACATACATATATTATATAAACATATACATATTATTATTATTATTATTAAATATATTACATATATTATATTATTATTATTATATATTATTATATTATTATTATTATTAATATATATATTATTATTATTATATTATTATTATTATTATTATTATTATATATATTATTATTATTACATATATTATTATATTATTATTAAGCTTATTATACATATTATATTATTATTATTATTATTATTACATATACATTATTATTACATTACAAAGATATATTATATTATTATTATACATATTAATATATATATATATATATATATATATATATATATATATATATAAACTTCTTATGTTACAATTAGAATCTGAAGAGCTTAATGGTAAGACGAAGCTATAAAATCCTTGCCTTATTTAACGAAGGTTAATTCTATTTATTTTTTTTTATTAGGGAGTTAGAAGAGTCTGTGGGGGGAAGGGGAGGGTTCAGTGTTGAGGGTAATGGGGGGAAAGGAAGAGAGGGGTAATGTAAAAAGGGGGAAAATCATTGAAAGCTTTTAAGGAAATTTCAGCGAAAATTTCGCCATTTACTTTGATGTCACTTTGTGCTCTTTGAATGTAAATGAGAAGAAGCTCAATTGAAGGAGATAAAGATAAAGATAAAGATATAAAATGGTAATAGGAATTTATTTAAAAAAAATAAAATAGTTAAAGATAAAATTTTAATGGATAGAAAAATAATTTTGAAAAAAATAATAAATTAAAATATATTTCAAAAATATATTTAAAAAGAAAGATAACACATAATAGATAGAGATACAAAAGTAATAGATAATATATAAAGATACAAATTTAAAATATAAAAAACAAATATGAGAAACGCATTGAATAAAAAAAATATTTGAAAGATAATAGATAAAGATATATGAAAGAGAAAGATAATAGATAGAGATACAAAAGTAATAGATAATAGATAAAGATACAAATTTAATAGATGAAAAATAATTATGAGAAAGGTAATAAATAAAATATATTTGAAAGATAATAGATAAAGGTATACTAAAGAGAAGGATTAGAGATATTAGATAGAGATACAAAGGTAATAATAATGGTAATGATAATGATAATAATGATAATAATAGTAATAATAGTGAAGGTAGTAATAATGATAATAATAATAATAGTAATAATAAGGGTATATATATATATATATATATATATATATATATATATATATAAAGATATTATATTATTATACATATATATATATGAGAGAAGAAGAAGAAGAGTATATATATATATATATATATATATATATATATATATATATATATATATATATGTGTGTGTATATATGTATTTATGTATGTATATATTTTTTTTTTATTATTTAAATATATTTATTTATTGATTTAAAAGCGCCCGATAGCTCAGTGGTAGAGCACTCGCCAAACAAAGCTTGGGGTCCCAGGTTCGCTCGAACGTTAAATGAGTATACCCCTTCCTAGATAGATTGGGGCTCAGCCCGTGAGCGGTGGTGTTTATCTGTAAAAAAAAAAAAAGATAAATAATAGATAAAGAACCAAATTTAATAGGTAAAAAATAATTATGACAAAGGTAATAAATAAAATATATATGAAAGATAATTAGATAAAGAAATACTAAAGAGAACGATTACATATATTAGATAGAGATATAAAAGTAATAGATAAAGATAGAAATTTAAGAGGTAAAAAATAATTATGAGAAATTTAAATTATAGATATATACTATTTGAAAGATAATAGATAAAGATATATTAAAGAGAATTATAACAGATAATAGATAGAGATGCTAAGGTAATAGATGAAAAAAATTAAAAAAAAAGATGATAGATAAAAATAAGAGATAAAAATAAAAAGAGAGTAATAGAGGAAAATAATAGAAAACGATAAGAAAAATGATTTAAAGGAAATAGATAAATTATATTAAAGAGAAAAATGTAATAGATAGAGATGCAAAGGTAATAAATAACATATTTTAAAGTGAAAATAGTAGACATATAAAAGATAAAGATGAAGAGAAAGATAATAGATAAAGAACAAGGATAATAAACGAAATATATTAAGAAGATAAATAATAGATAAAGATTAGCATAGTTAAAATAAATTAAAAGAAAGAATATAGATAATAATATTAGATAAAGATACAAATAATAATAGATAAATATATTAAAGGGAAAGATAATAGATAAAGAAACAAAGGTTATAAATAAATACATTAAAGGGGAAATATAAAAATTAGAAATAAATAAAACATAGATAAAAATAACATAAATGCTCAAATGGTAGTAGATAAATATATTAAAGACAGAGATAAAGATACAAATAATTGTAGATAAATATATTAAAGCGAAAGATAAAGATTAATCGATAGATAAATAGATGAAAATAAGGGATAAATATATAAAAAAGATAGAAAAAGAAGATAAAGATATAAATCAAGTGTAAAGATGACAATATATAATTAAAAATGTCTATAGATAAATTAGATAAAGTAGAAAAATTAAATTATGAAAAAAAATATAGGATAATAGGTAAATAATAATAATAATAATAATAATAATAATAATATAATAATAATAATAATAATAATAATAATAATAATAATAATAATAATAATAATAATAATAATAATAATAATAATAATAATAATAATAATAATAATAATAATAATAATAATAATAATAATAATAGTAATAATAATAATAATAATAATAATTAAATAATAAATAAATTAAATAACAAATTATAAAATAATTAGAAAATAAAATTTTTTAATTAAAGAATGAAAATAGATAAATATATAAATTAAAGAAATAGATGAGGAAAAAATATTTATTTGGAAAAAAATTAAAAGATATTAAGTAATAAAGTTATATTAATAGATATATTAATAGATAAATAGATAAAAACCGTACATAACGATTGTAGATAAATTCATAAAAAATTAATATATAAATCAAATTAAATGAAAGATATTATTACTATGAATAATAATAGATGCTAAAGAGGCATGCGCACGCGCTCGCGGGCACACACACACACACACACACACACACACACACATATATATATATATATATATATATATATATAAGTTATTTCAAAGTAAATATACATACATATACAAGAATTAGTAAATTTATATATATATATATGTTATATATATATATATATATATATATATATATATATATACGGTATATATATATATATATATATATATATATTGAAGGGCGCACGTTATAGAAAGTTTCACGATAAATGCGAAAACGGTTAAACAATCTAATCTCCAACTGAAACGAAGTACAACA
>JABUQX010098817.1:0-17762 GCA_015478945.1 Trachelipus rathkii
GAGAGAGAGAAGAGAGAAGAGAGAGAGACAGAGAGAGAGAGAGAGAGAGAGAGAGAGAGGTACTGGAGTGCATTTTAGATTTATTGACTTTGTACTGTTTTTTTATCAATATTTTAAATATCTTTAAGTTAATATATTTTTTAATTAATGTGAAGGTTAAAAGAAATAAAAGAAAATATCTCATATATTTTTTTAACATTTATTCTTGCATAGAAAATTTAAACATATTATTTAAAAAAATTACATTTCTGGAAACAAATTTTTTGTTTTATATCAAAAATAATTAATAGGCGTTATATTTTCTATAAACATGCCTGTAATTTATATTAATATATCATGCAGTAACTTTAGAAATTTTTAGAATAATAATTATGTATATATAGATTTATACGGTCATATAACTATATGTATATCTATAAATAATATATACTATATAAATAGTATATATATATATATATAGGTATATATTTATCAATTAATTAGTATGATATATATATATATATAGTATTATAGTATGAATATGGCCGCCAATTGTAATATAAGACTTGACGGTATGATTCCTTTACCGCTTGGTATGCACCTAGATCTCAAAAATTGACGCTCCGATGTCTTTTTATACGCATAGAAATTTTTTTTTGATAAAAAAGCAAAATAAAATATAAGTATATATATAAGTAAGTAAGATATATATATTTATAAAATCATATAATTTAATATATAATAATATATCCTATATAATTATATATAAATTATCAATATATAATATTGTATAGTGATAACAAAGCCTTACATACTCATTTTATAAACTTATCTATAAAAGTATCGAACCTTCCAGAATGGACGTGAGGAAGCGGAATTTGTAAGATTTTGTCACTCAACGGAAAGAAATTTGAATCTGTGCTATATTATTATCAGGTAAATATATAATATATTAATATATTAATATACATAATTTTTTAAAATGTTTAGAAAAAGAAATATTAGTATAAATTTATACATATAATACATATTATAATATATATAAAATATATAATATAATTATAGATAAAGTTCTGTCTACCACAACCAACTTGATATAACCTAGCTAATAAGGCCCTCATAGGTATTACCTAGGAACCAATAATACTTATGTGAAGGAAATTTAGTTCTTCCATAAGGGTATTGACACCTAACAATATGATATCTGTTAGCTTTTGAAATCAAGATACTAAATAACCCAGGCTGTGCCAAAAAAATAAATCGTAGCTTCGCGAGCAACATGTTGCCTTTGCCCGTACGGTTTAAATGTGCGAATCCACAGCTCGTGTTTTCACTATTCATCCTCAACGTTTATTAGAGAGTAAAATTTTTTCTCAAATTATATTAGAGCACAATTTGATAATGTGTAATATGAACCTTTCGACTTCGTTCTCTTCTAATATCTATAATAATAAAATATATATATGATATAATTATATTATACCTTTATATATATTAATTATTATACTATATATAGTACTATGTTTATTAATCTCCCTAAAAATATTAAAAAAGTTCGTAATATGCCCGAGATTAGAGACGTAAAGCGGTTGCTCCCACTGAGTCCTAACCCTAATATAACGATTTTGTTAGCCCCAAGTACACTTAACCTAATGTATTTTGTTGGGCCAGACGTACGCCCATACACTAATGAATTATGATATATTTAAAGCCCTGTGAAGATACAATGAAATGAATATACATAGTAATATATATATAAATTATAAATATATATTATATAATACTATATTCATTTTCTAAATATATATAATATCAGTAATAGTAGTACTTATATATATATATAATATATATATGATATATATTAATATAACGATATGATATTTTTTTTATTATTATAGTTTCCTCGATAAATATTTAAATGAGTATAATGCAAATAAAATAGCATAAAATTTTTCAAACATACTAAACCAGTATATACTTTCCCAATTAATCACTTATGACCAAGTAGCATGTCTTACCATATCGTTATGGCCCCAATTCCAGAGTCCTTTAAAGTGCAAAAGACTGATTGATCTCCCTCATTAAAAACAGGCCTTTTTAATACGTTAAAATAAGAATTTAATCTTAACTACTTTTATTAAAAGGCAGGTGAGAGTTATAAAAAAAATACTCTTCAAGACACATTGTAAGTCGCTTTCGACAATTATCTTTAGGATGTGAAATAAAAATTAAAAAAATTTTATTATCAATGCTAAACTTCCTTATGCAAACAGCTTAGAGTCACAGTTTAGACAAATCAAAAAAAATTAAACGACATATCATTTTCCAATAGGTAAAATAAGAACTGAATTAAAAAATCTATATGGCAGACTTCGAAATATTAAAAAATACAAGAGAAAACAGCTTAGAACAATTCTAAATAAAGGGAAAATATACTGCAACCTCGGGTTTTAAGTCCAAATCTGTCCATCGATCTAATATTAAGTAAGTTCCATATATAATTATAAGTTAAATATTAGATCTAGTAATATCTATAGGTCTTATATAAATTATTACTAATTATATATATATATATATTATTTAGTATTATATCATTATAGTATATATATATTATTATATCTATATATTCATAATTAATGTATATAATATTATATAGTTATTAACTTCGTTCCCGGTAAGTTTGTCGTATATAAATATATATATATATATTACAATAATAACTAATATAAGTAAATTTAATATTATATTATAGTATATTATATATTTTTTATATTAAGTTTAGATAATAACATAATAATAATTAATTTATGATATTATATATATATATATATATAGTAATTATATAATAATTATAATATATCATATAATATTATTATTATAACTTGAATCTTGATGGACTATATATATACTATATAGTATAGTATATATATAGTAATGCTTAACGATTTTATCTCTATTAAGGGATAAAACGTTATCTATAGCCTCTTCAGGAGATAAATTTCATACCCATCCAGAAATTTATTTTTTTTTATCTGTTATTTTTAAACAGTATGTTAAAACAATAACACAGAGATTTGGGTTCAAATAAAATCTTTAACCTGGAAAAACATAAATTTAAAATAAAAATATATAAACTGAATTGATAATTAATTAATTATTTGGGGCTAAGGGACTAAATAACCATAAATAAATAAAATAAATATATACCATTATAACGGGGGGACAAATTTACTGGTTTTGGCTACAAACGATATGCAGGTCAACCAAAGTCTAAAATTTAAGGTTTGACCCTCTATAGTTACTGGGTAAGTCATCAAACGGCAATGTAAGAAAATATAATGTTTTTTTTGATTATAATAGAACGATAATAAGCAAACATTTGCGAGTGACTACAAGGGACAACTCTGTGATCTTATTTATTGTGAGGTTATTGTTTGGAGAATTTAAACATGCAAAATTTAATAACTTATATATGATAAATTTTTTGATTTAATTAATATAATTAATTTCATTAATTTGTACTTTAGTTGTAAATTAATTAAATTTACTATTTTGAGATTATATTTCTTTGGAAACTGATATTATATTTTCTGGCATTCTAAAATAAAAAAAAAAAAAAAAAATTAAAAAAAAAAAAAAAAAAAAAAAAAATCAATTTTTTTAACATCACAAAAAATGTCAATGCCATAGAACTCACTGATTCGAATATGGCTAATTTCTATTTAAAAAATATAGTTGACCGGTGATACCTAAAACGCCATCACATAAGTCTTAAATTATAATAATATATATTAATATTATAACTATAGTATATTAGTATAAGAATAATAACTTTTCATACTTATAATATATATATATATATATAATATATAAATATGATAGTATATATTATAATATATTTCTATATATATATTATATAGAAATATATTATTTTAATATATATATGATATATATAATATCATATATTGATATATATAATATAATATTATTATATATATATATACTATATCTAGATAGTATATATATTATATATATATATATAGTATAATAATATATAAAATATATATATATATTATCTATATGTATATGATGATTATATATATATAGATATTTATATATATATATATATATATACTATATAGTATATATATATATATATACTATATATATATGTATATATAGTATATATTTAATATTATTATATATATTACGTTTATAATAGTATATATATTAGTATTACTATTATTTATTATTACTATATAATAATATATATACTATTAATATAGTATAATTATATATATCATATATATATATATATATAATAATCATATATATTATTATATATATATATATATTATATATATATATATATGACTGTGTTGAAAGAAGTGTTGCATATGCCAAAATGTTTTGTTTCGGCGGGGGGCCAAACAAAAATCGTGTCTTTTATATATAACTATAGTATATATTATAATATATATATATATATATCATATATAATATATATAGTAATATATATTATATACTATAATATTATATTATATATAGGACATTTATTAAATTATTCCGATTAATATTGGGCTCCTAGTTAATTTAGTTAAGTTTTTGAGGTAGGTTAGGTTAAGTAAGTTAGGTTAGGTAGGTGGTTATTTAGGCTTAGTGTTAAAAACCCAACATTATGTATTTCCACCGTCCTAAATATTAAAACCTAACGATAAACATTAATCATTGATTTTCGCTCCTGGAGTCAACCAGTTATAAATAGCCTATATATATATATATAATATATAATAAAATATATATAATATTTTATATATGTATATGAATATATATATATATATTTTTTATTTATTTTATATGTATTATAAATATTATATATATATATATAGTATATAATATATAAGTTAGTATAGCATTAGATATAGACTAACAGACTACGACAGGCGACAAATATTAATCCTAAGAAAATGGGAAGAATTTTATGAATGTAACTAAAATCACCTACATATAATTGTTAAATTTAATCGCCTGAAATGAAGGTGAGCAAAGTCGAGATAATATCTTCCGATTTTATTTCAATATTTCGATGTATGTAGATGGAGGGCAGTCAATAAGTCTTTCATCTCCATAGTAATTTCCTCAAGTAGGGCTTCAGAAGTCTAATGTGAAATAGTTTTCCTTTCTCTGAGCGATTAAAACACGGGTAAATTGCAGTTTTATTTCTTGCAACACAGATGTAATATTTGGAAATGTGACTGCGAACGCAGGCAAACTAGTCCATCTATTGGCGGTTTGGGCGACCTGGTGCTGTGATGGCCATTTTCAACTTCAATAATCCCATTCGCTTTACAGAACTTTCATTTGGGCTTTCGAGATCTTCCTTGTAAAATATTACATCAATCTTTTATCTTCTCACAGGCAATTACAGTCACCCGTTCCGAGTATTGACAAATTGCAATGGAAAATTTAAAAAACTCTCATCCTAAGTGCTGATATTAAATCACCACAATGGTAATAGAAAATGGATGTGTTGATAATAAGTCTGGTGGTCGGAGGTAGGAAATGGTTGGGTCTGTATTTTGGAATTTGTGTACTCTTATACAACACTTTCAAAACTCCAGTTTGATTCAGATGCGCTTTACACATTCTTTCAAAAATCAGCTGAAATTCTAAATGTGCTTTCTCTGATGGTTTTTTTCATAGTTTCTTTAATACGTTTTAAACTAATGGACTTACGGAGATTTGTTCTGACGGCGACGAATTAATAAAAATATTTAAAACTTCTTAATATTTAATATATTAAGAATATGAATACTTAAAAATTTTTTAGGTGCTAGAAAATTTTCGGGGGGCATGGCCCCCTGGCCCCCCCTAAATACGCCACTGTGTGTATTGCATATTATTAGGTTTTCCCAAAATTTATTTAAATTTGTAATGGGCCAATATTATTGTTTTTTAAATGAACTCAAATGCAGAAACAGGAGCAAGTCTCACTTGTCTGTTATCACAAATTTTTTTGCAAATTACTACAACTGGAGCACAAAGATGGCATAGTTGTTAAGCTTTGATGGAATTCTCGAATGTATACATTGCAATTTATTCATGGGTGTTTGTTTGCACGAAAATGAATAATGAGTTAAATTTTTATTTAATTGTCAAATATATATATATATATATATATATATATAGTATTGTGTGTGTGTATATATATATCATAACTATAAAATGATATATATATAGTATATATTATATATATATATATATAACGTATATATATATATATATATAAAATATATATATAATAATATATCATTATATATATATATATATATATATATATGTATATATATAGTATATATATATAATAGCATATATATATATATATATGATAAATATAGATATATTATTATATATATATTTATATATATATAGTATGATATATATAATATATATATATAATAATATATATATATATATATATATATATATATTGTGTGTGTGTGTATCCTATTAAAGCTGCATTCTCTTATATCATATCTTTGTCATTAATTTTTCTATAGATGATTTCGGAGCTATATCTCCTTCCTCATTTCCCCCACTCACATCAACTCATTTTTTATCAAATACTGTAATTTCCACTCTTGATATGATTTTTGCTCTTTCTGAGTTTGACACTAAGAATGTGACTGACGTTCTTTAAACCTGTGCTTCTGTGTTTTCATTATTCCTTTGTAAGCTATTTTGTTTTACGTCTATCAATTTCAAACTTCTTCATGGAAACGTAAGATCATGAAAACAGTGTTTGAAAAGAGCTAACCCCTTTTCAACAATCTAACTACCGGTCAATTGCCTCAACTTCAGCACTTTCCAAAGTTTTAGAATCACTTTTTAACGGAAAGTTTTGGAGACATCATAAATCTATTAATTTTATCCTTCTTAAAGATCGCTCTTCTGAGGACCTTTTCCTTCTCTCTCTGTTTTTTGGTAATTCGTCGTTTGGTATTTCGGAGAATCTTTAGTGATATTACTAGACGTTAGCGAAAGTTATCGGTAGAGCCTGGCACAAATTTTTGGTTTCTTAACTTCTTTCTTTTAGAATTTATTCAATTATCTAATTTCCTATACGGTCGCTCTATAGCAGTCGGTAATCGGTCACCTTTTATCCTCTAAATATATCAATAGTAGTGTTCTTCAAGGTTCAGTGCTATTGTAAACTTTTCCTACCTTTCATTTAGGATAATTTCTGTCGTTACTCCTTTTATTTTAAAATAAACCATAGGCAATGGTAAATAACTTCTGCTAAGAGCATCGCCTTCGAACAACTAACCTATTATATTTCTCGAACTTCTAACTAGATATGAATAAAATATGATTGTTTTCAGTGTCTCAAAAACTCAGATCCTTCATCTTTCTACTGAAAAATATCTTCTTAGCGCGTATAATATCATCAAACAAATACTGCTAAAACATTCGTCTATCCTTAATATTCTTGTGTTTCTGTTTCGAATGATCTTACAAAGAAGGATCACATTCCTCTCTCTCTCTCTCTCCTCTCTCTCTCTCTCTCTCTCTCATCTCCTCTCTCACCTCTCTCTCTCTCTCTCTCTGATCTCTCTCTCAAAGATCTCATCTCTCTCTCTCTCTCTCTCTCTCTCTCTCTCTCTCTCTCTCTCTCTCTCTCTCTCTCTCGTTAAGCAATTTTCTAAGAGATTTGGTGCTCTGAGGTACATTTGAAATATTTTCCCACCACCCTTGTTGTTTCTTACTCATATAGTTTGGTCGAAGCTAGTACCAAATGGTCAACAAGGAAAATCATCGACATGTCAAATTGTCGACATTTGTTTAAAATAATCTGGTTATTTAGAGTTTCACTAACGAATCCAACAAAACTTAACCTAACCTAACTTAACCTAACTTAACCTAACCTAACCTAACCTAACCTAACCTAACTTAACCTAACCTAACCTAACCTAACTTAACTTAACTTAACTTAACTTAACTTAACTTAACTTAACTTAACTTAACTTAACTTAACTTAACTTAACTTAACTTAACTTAACTTAACTTAACTTAACTTAACTTAACCTAACCTAACCTAACCTAACCTAACAAACTAGCTTAACCTAACCTAACCTAACTTAACCTAACCTAACCTAACCTAACCTAACCTAACCTAACCTAACATACTAGCTTAACCTAACTTAACCTAACTTAACCTAACCTAACGCCCGCGGCGAGCTGTACGGAATTTTTTTTTGATGTCGTGTCGACTATTTGACATGTCGACCATTTTCCCTGTCGACAATTTGGGCTAGTCCACGTTTGGTCGTTTGACATTCCTGCATTATGTGGAGTCTAAACATTGATAATGTGCAGTCTAGACCTTGATAATGTGGAGTCTAAACCTTGATAATGTGGAGTCTAAACCTTGATAATGTGGAGTCTAAACCTTGATAATGTGGAGTCTAAACCTTGATAATGTGGAGTTTAAACCTTGATAATGTGGAGTTTAAACCTTGATAATGTGGAGTCTAAACCTTGATAATGTGGAGTCTAAACCTTGATAATGTGGAGTCTAAACCTTGATAATGTGGAGTCTAAACCTTGATAATGTGGAGTCTAAACCTTGATAATGTGGAGTCTAAACCTTGATAATGTGGAGTCTAAACCTGATAATGTGGAGTATAAACCTTGATAATGTGGAGTTTAAACCTTGATAATGTGGAGTCTAAACCTTGATAATGTGGAGTCTAAACCTTGATAATGTGGAGTCTAAACCTTGATAATGTGGAGTCTAAACCTTGATAATGTGGAGTCTAAACCTTGATAATGTGGAGTTTAAACCTTGAAAATGTGGAGTCTAAACCTTGATAATGTGGAGTCTAAACCTTGATAATGTGGAGTCTAAACCTTTCCGTTTCATCCACTCGTTCACTCTACCTAACATTCTAATTATTGCTTCACTATCGTTATAACACTACTATTATTAAGGATATTTTCTTTCCAAACTTTCAGTCGCAAACCTCATCCTTTGGTTGGGGTTTGTGGGTTTGTACATACAAGACTTTAACGTTATTATTGTGAAATTCTAAATATATATATATATATATAATATAAATAATATATATATATATATATATATATATATATATATATATATATATATATATATATAATATATATATATATATATATATATAATATATATATATAATAATATATATATAATATATAGTATATTATATATATATATATATAATATATATATGATATATATATATATATATAATATATATATAGTATATATTATATATATATATATATATATATAGTATATATATATATATATATATTATATATAATATAGTATATATAATATATAAACGGTTCATATAGAAACTTTAAGACGTCAACAGTAATAATAGATAGTAATGCCTTATTAAAATATTTCTTGTAAAATCCTTATATACAATAGAAGAAAATCAAATACTCTTTGTTTGTTTAATAATCAATATTATTATTCCGTTTAATCAAATTCCTTTAATATTTGATACTTCAACTTAACAAAGAGTAATTGATTTTTCTTCTATTTATAATAAGGGATTTTACAAGAAATATTATAATTAAGGGCATTACCTATCTATCTATCTATCTATCTATCTATATGATCTATCTATTTATCTATCTATCTATCTATCTATCCTATCTAATCTATCTATCTATCTATCTAGTCTATCTATCTATCTATAATATAATATATATATATATATTATATATATATTATATATATATATAATATAATATATATATATATATATATATATATATATATATATTTATATATATTTATAATATATATAAAAACTATATAGTATTATAATATAATTAATTTGAATATGTTATTGAAATATTTCATAATAAAAATTGTCATAAAAGAAATTTTTGTGACTTCCTTTATTTCCTATTTTTTTCTTTTCCTTTTTTAAAATAAATTTTATTTGGGATCTTCTTTTTCAAATTTTCAAATGAAAAATACCGATTCGCTTAACCAAAAACCGGATATGAAAAAGGGGATCGATTTATTGGTGTACATAATATATATATATATATATATATATATATAGGTATATATATAATATATATATATATAATATATATTTATATATAAAGGGGGTCAGGTAGGAGGGAGCGACCCCAGCTGCCTATATATATATTATATATATATATATATATATATATATATATATATAATATATTATAATATATATATATATATATAAATATATATATATATATAGTATATATATATATATAAGTATATATATATATAATATATATATATATATATATATAATATATATATATATAGTATATATATATATAATAGTATAATAGAGTATATATATCATATAATATAATATATATATAACTATATATATATATAATATATATATTATATAATAATATATATAGAGGTTATAAGAAGGAGCAGCTATTTATACGAGGGCTGTCTAAAAAGTATCCAACCTTTGGCTCTGAAAAATAAATTACATGATTAGATTGGGACTTTAATCCCCTTCAAAGTAGGCCCCTAGCGCCTCCACACACTTAGCCCACCATTCTTTCCACTTCCGAAAACAATTCTGAAAGGCTTCTTTTGGAATGGTGTTCAACTCCGCCGTCGCATTCTGCATTATCTCGTTTCTACTCTGAAAACGGAATGCTTTCAATGGGCTCTTCAATTTCGGAAATAACCAGAAGTCGCAAGGAGCCATATCTGGTATGTAGGGAGGTTGGCGAACGATTGCAATTCCATGTTTCGCCAAGAAAGTCTGAATCAGTTGCGATGAATGAGATGGAGCGGTTGTCGTGATACAAACTGCCTTATTTTTTTGCCGTCAGAAGATCTGTCTTTTGGGGCGAATTGCTTCACGGAGTCGGCGGAGCACTTCTTGATAATACTCTTTTGTCAGAGTTTGCTCTTCCGGTGCGTACTTGCAATGCACAATACCACGGATATCAAAGAACACTGTTAGCATCACCTTGATTTAGATTCTCACCTGTCGCGCTTTTTTAGGCCCTGGGGGTGTGGAATGCCTCCATTGCGACAACCGTGATTTTGTTTCTGGGTCATAGTCGTACACCCATAACTCATCTTCAGTTATAATGTTGTTCAGAAAGTGAGACAAGCTATAAGAGCCTTAAAGAACGGAAAGAGCCCAGGAGTCGATGGACTAAATAATTGAAATTTAAACAGGAGAAGGTAAATGGTGGCATGGATGACAGAACTTGTAAATTGCATATGGAGAGAGGAGAACATACCGTCAGATTGGAGAAAAGCTGTGATATGTCCAATACATAAAAAAGGAGACAGAAGAGAATGTCAGAATTACAGAGTAATAGTGTTGATGTTGAGCGCATATAAAATATACGAGAGAATAATAGAGAAAAGATTCCGGAGAGAATTAGAGGGAAAGATTGGAGAGTGGCAACACGGATTCAGGCCAAATATATTTGGCCTGAATCCGTGTTGCCACTCTCCAGAAGTGTAATTGGAGTGAATGATAGTGGAGAAGAGCATAGAATGCAATAAGGTAGCATATATCGCATTTATGAGATCTAGAGAAAGGGCTTTTGATAGATACAAAGAGAGAGATTGGGATAGTGATGGGAAGACCCTGCATATGGAATAAATAAGAAGCCTGATAAGGATAATAAGGAATATGTGTGAAAACCCCATAAACACGGTTAGAAGGAGATGGGAAGGAAGAAAATGGTTTGAAAAAACGAAGATTGGGGAAGTAAGGCAGGGCATGTGCAGCCCCTTTACTTTTTGCGTTATATCTGGACAACTGCTTGATGGGATACGTGTAAAAGAGGATTGGGAATACACCTTTGTATACGCTGACGACGACGCGGCTGTGGTGACAAAGGAACAACAATGACTACAAGCTGCTGTGATTTCTTGGAATGAAGTTATGATGGAGTGGGGAATGAAAATAAACAGGGAGAAGTCGGAGATAATGACGATATCGAGACAGGGAGAACACGCGAAGATATGGATGGAAGGTACACAGTTAAAACAGACCAGCAGATTCAAATATCTAGGAGTGATATTCGATGAGAAAGGATAGATAGATTCAGAACTGAGGGAAAGAATAACGAAAATTCAAAAGAAATGTGGGAGTGGTTGTACCATTGATGACGCAAGAGAGGAGTGCCAATAGAAAGGTAAAAGGTGACTTTATATACAACTATCCTATCGGTCAATATTCAATATACGGTTAGGGATGCTCGGTATTTAAAAAACGATGCAGAAAGAGTAAAGATAGAAGCTGTGGAAAATGCGAAGGTTTAAGATTAATAAGCAGGAGTAACGCCTAAGGGACAGAGTTTAGAGTGACAATTAAAGAAGATCTCGGAGTCCGCCCCAATAATGGAATGTATTGAAAAGAAACAGCTGAGATGGTTCGGGTCATGTGCGGGGAATGGAGGACTTTAAGATACCCCCGTAAAGATTGCTTAATTGTAGAACCTCTATGGTAGCGATGAACCATTGGAAGGAACCAAGAAAAAGGATGAGGAATGCTGTGGGAAGAAGCAAATTACGTCGAGGGAGAAACGATGGAGAATGTGGAAAGGACGGCACTATTTTGAAGACCGGGACGTCTGGAGGAATTTCTGGAGGAGCAACACTTGACAGGATCTACCTAACAAGATGGATGGTGGAGAAAAGGTGAGAAATATATATATATATATATATATATATATATATATATATTATATAATAATAATTATATATATATATTATATATGATATAATATATATATATATATATAGTATATAAATATATATATTATATTATAATATATATATATATACTTTTGTTTATTTCCTAGGCACCAAAGTGCGCTGTGCACAAAAACTGGAAATCTTTAATTTTGTTTGTTTAGCTACCTTTGTGAACATCAGAAAAAAGCTTGTTACGACATTTTCTAAAACTTTAATGAGGGATAGTTTCAAGTCATAAGGTGGTTGAGATAATGAAAGATTAAAGTTAATTGTTTATCAGTAATAAAAGTTTGAACTTTCCTTTTACGGAAAAGGTAATTTTAATTTTTATTATAATGGTTAATAAAAAAAAAAAAAATGAAGATTTTTTTTATTCCCAAAGTAATGTATAAAAGAGAAAAAAATTTAATTCGAAGGCATAATAAAGGTATTCAGAAACGCCGTGAGATATTTCAACCAATAGATCAGGTATTCACAACCCCAAACATTGATGTCAATTTGAAATGACCTCGTCATAGCATAATTTACGAACCTTGCCTTGTGTTGCGTTAGTTTTCGTCACATTCTAATTTTTAAATCACAACCAATAAATTTTAACTATCTTTAAATAAATGAATGATCGAACAATCGGTTAGTTACCCTTGGATTAAGAAATAACCTATTATTAGTAAAATCAATTAATAATACCCTTTTAAAAGAAAATTTAAATATGTTTTCATATATATTTCTATATGTTCTTTATTATTTGTTCTAAAAAAGGTCTATTATTCTTTTTCTGAAAAAAATATTAGATAAAAGTAAAAAGTCGACATAAAATTGAGTTCCGAGAAAATTACTTTTCTTAAATATCATAGATTTTTAGTCAACCTAATTTTCATGACTCAAAGACTCTTTTTACCATAACTTTGCGTGTACTGGACCAAATTACATGGGACTTGCACCATTATCTTCGTTTTAACGTTATTTATCTATTATGCAAAGAAAATATCATTTGATGGGAAATTTTCAGAGATATTCCCTAATAATTTTTTTAACATATCACTCTAAAACCATCATTTTTGTATTAAACACACTTCATACAATATATGTGTATCAAAAGTTCAAAACTGCGACATAATTCCAAAAATTTCAAATATAATATATATATACTATATATATATATATATATATATAGTATATATATATATATAATAATTATATATATATATAAGTATATATATATATGATAAATTTTAAGACTTTGGAAAATTGGGACTATCAAACTGTCATTCCCATTGACATAGTATATGATTTAATTGTTAAATAATTATAAACGACATCAACAACTAGCCACACTTTAAACACTGAGTATATCATCTAGTTTTTGATTTATTTTAACATTAGAAATTCAGGGAGCCATTTATTTGAATTCATCAAGTCTGATACAGTTCCATTCTAAAGTTTCGATTAAAATATTGATTTTTTTGTTACTGTGGAGTGTATAAAAGTATAGTATATAATATATATGATATATTATATATATATATATATATAATATATATATAATCATATATAGATATATATATATATATATTATAATATAGTAATATATATATAAATATATATTATATATACATATAAAAGTGCATAACGTATATACTACTATTATATATATATTATATATATATATAGTATATATATATATATATATATAATATAAGTATATAATATATTATTATAGTTATATATATGTATAATTATTATTATATACTACGTATAATATGATACTATAGATATATAGTAATATATAATATCACTTGGTATAGTTGAAGATGAAATTATATATATAATATATATGATATATTATACTATATATAATTATATATATAAGTATAGTATATATATAATATAATATATATATTATATATATATATATATAATAATATATAATATCAACAGAATCACAAAACTCTATTCCTTATTCTATATTAGTTTCGTAGTTTAAATTGAACTACTTGGCCAATGATGAAGGGTTAAATTTCACTCTTTTTTTTGAAAATCTAAAATGCCACTCCTCACATTTGTTGTTTCAAGTTTGAAGTTCAAATTCACATTACAGGGTCAGAATTTCATAACCTGGATGCTAGCATGGTATACCTATTTACACCACATACTAGCAGTAAAGTTACTAGTAAATTTATATTATTAATTTCCTATGGAGGGAAATTCAGCATCATGTTGCTTAAGGCATGGAAAAGTTTTCATATTTCGTCTTTTAAAATTGCTTGTCAATTCTTTTTGGTATTCACGAGCTTTAGCGTTTGTAGTATTTTTATCATTAAAGATTAATGATCACATTGCCTAGCTTCTGAAGTAATATTCAGAATTTATCCATAGTTGATGAATAAATTTTGATTATTGCTTTTATACTAACTAACAACCGTTTTCGCTCGCTTTTAGCTTTCTCCGGTGGGAGTATAAAAGCATACGTCCGATCGATGAGCCTCATTCCTTGTCATAGTTAATCGCCTACAGGATCTATCCATTTAGCTTTCCCATTTGCTTTGTTTTTCCGATAGAACCTGCTCTTCGAGAGCGTCTAGACCTCAGCCATATTATATAGGCAATGTCGAGTACAATAATTTTTGATGCTTCGTCCTCAAAGAGAAGCTTCCCTCTAGGTTTCAGTGCTTCTCAAAAAAGTTGTTTGGCTCCAGTAGGGTTCCTTTTATACTTTGTTTTATTTGGGAAGAAGCGGAAAAGTGTATATCTTTTTTTCTGTGATGGTTACTTTTTTTATTTTGTTAGAAATTGTTTATAATTTGCGATACCCGAGCTGCTGGTTTTCGAAAAATTTTATGCCCCTCTTTTTCAAAAAATACTTCTGCGACGATCATACTTCGCTTCTTCCTTTGGCCTGGCTTTCACGCTCGCCGAATAAGTGAAGAATCTTGCCTATTCTTTTTTCGCATTTAGAACTAAATTCCTAAAAATTCGATGTTTTAATTGTTTGCCAGAGCTTCCGGATATTTGTGTAATGTTTTTTTTTTTTTTCTTTTTTGTTCAACCTTTTTCCTAGGTATAGAATATTTTTTACTAATCAGTTTCCCATCTTCCCTTTGCAGCTTAGCTAGGGACAAGTGTGGTATCAACTTCTTTTTTCGCCATTTAGACTAAATTCTGATAATTCGATGCTTCAATTGTTTGTCAGAGCTTCTGGATATTTGTCGGTAATGTTATTACTTATAATATCCTAGTGAACAAGATTACGAAGCAATTGCCAGATTTGAATTCTTGTAAGTTTCGTCAAAATCACTCGTATTTTGACCCCCAGGATTTTTAAGACTATCAGTTCTGTTCTGAACATCTTAAAAATTGCTAATTATTGGTGATTTACAGAGTATATCTGAAAATTGATGCTTTCCATATCTTTCTAATCAGCCCATTAAGAACATCGGTTACAAAGTTGCGAATACAGTTACAACTTAGATTTTGGACATCTTACTTTTAAAAACCCTCTCCCTATTCTATCTTTCCCATATTGAAACTGAATTGAACCATTGCTAGCGAGCTCAAATAATATTTCCCTTGTAACATCCAATATATTTTTTGCTTAAAACGTTTTATGTTTGCTTGTGTAAACTCATACTAATAAAATAGCCTCCCTTATATTATTACACGGTAAAAAAGAGAAAATTGATTGATAAAATCACTATTCGATTATATCGAAAAATTTCGATTACTCGCAATTTATTAAATATGATCACCAATCGATATTATATATCGATCCCAATCGTTGCAAACGTAGCTGAAAATTTATCCGTCAGATAGTTATGAGAATAAATGGTTAGGTGGAAACATTTAAAATTGATCTCTTTTTTTTTTAAAGCAAATATATTGAGAATTGTGAATATGACGTGTAATGCAATTATACACGTAATATATAACATTGCTTCATTTATGTAATTGTTTAAAGTAATTGGACAAAAATGCCCATTGCAAGAGCACAGTCGAGGAGGTTATATGATACGTTGTAATGATTGTAGCGGCTCGTCGAAAATTTTGTAAATATGGTTGAAATTCATGAGTAAATAAAAGCCAAGTTGAAAACTTGTTTTTTTTCCAAGACATTACCTCTTTTGAGAAAGCTAAAGTTTTGGGATTGGATGTTGCATTTCGCCAAACTGTGCATAATAATAATAAACTATTAATTATTAATTATTATTATTATGATTATTATTTGTATTATTATTACTGTTAAAAGGATACTACGCATTTATTATTATGTAATTGGTTTTGTAATATAATATAAATGTGTAAGGTGAATAATATTTAATGATTTTATATAATGTGAAGCTCACAATGTATAAATGCATTTAGGCTTTTATGTTTCGATTTTAGAAGAAAATTGTGATTTCTTGTGAACGACAAAGTTCAATTGTACAGAAATACCAATTTTCGGTCTTGCTAAATGTTTAATATACATTTGTTTTTCTAAAATAACTAATTAAGTGGATACATCATTTTATTAATTATTTTAGGGAATTGTGATTGGATGGTTAAGACGTAAACTGATTGAGCGGGAAGATTTGTTAAATTAGTAAATTTATGAATAACTGTTGATATCTTTTTTGGCTTTCATTCGTGTGTTAATCAAAGTGGCTTACAGATTGGTAATGCGCCTTTGGTCGCCTTGTCTGATCAATTTTTTATTTTTTTAGTGTGCATATTCTTGTATATGTGGAGTGTCTTATATTTTTAATATTTTTGTAAAGTAATTGTAGTAAATGTTTTATATGTAAATTGGTGTTTTTGTAATTTTCAATGTGGAAATATCGTGGTTTATTTTCTTGTAAAGCTAATGGTGTTTTAATCTGTGTTTTAAATATTATTTATGTAAATATAATTTTCGCATTGCTATTTTAAAAGCATCGTCTGTAAATGCGATTTGCAAATGCATTGTGTCTGCGGTGTTGCTATATATCACTAGCAGGTAAGGGTATTTATCATT
>JABUQX010098818.1:0-15740 GCA_015478945.1 Trachelipus rathkii
CCTTTAAAAATCGCATTTTGCAGTTTTGATTCTGCATTAGTAGAAACCAAGTTATCAGTTCTTTGAAGAAGTGCGTATCGCGGAACCCCAAAATTGGGGGGGGCTGTTTGCAGCCCTACTGCCAAAATTGGAACCTAATATTTTAGGGGAGTGAGTTTTGTGCCAAAATGCAGTTTGTATACCAAAATTTCATTAAAATCGGAGGGGGTCGGGTGTTCATCTTACCACACTGATTGTCAGAGATGCACATGTTTCTTGTAAATATCTTACATTTCATATTAAAATCGTAATAAGTAATGAACAAATGTAATAATGATAAATAAAATACGAATAAAAATAAGGTGGTCCCGATTCACCCCTCTCCGCCCAAAAATTTGACACTTTTTTGAATTCCGTTTTTTTTATTAAAATTCACATTGTTTTAAAAAATTCCACTTATATAAGTACTTTTTTATTATTATTGTAAATTAATTATAGCTTAGTTAGAGAGTCAATAATAATACGTAAAATACGAAAACAATGGTGGTCCGGTCCCACCTCCATCAATTTTTACGGCGGGTGAATCGGACCAAGTTAGGCCCCGTTTTGCCCCTGAATCTGCTTGGATCAACAAATTTACTTTGCGTATTAAAGGCTAACATACTCGAGGTGTATCCACTGAAAAAGATAATTAAAATCGAATCCAAAATTTTTCATGTCTTATAACGAAGTTAAAAAAAAACAACATTTTTTCAAAAGTGAAAAATCTCTATGAAGGACATTTTGTAGCCCTAATTTCTAACATTGTTTTAAAAATAAAAACTTTTCTAAAAATTAAAGATGATCTAATAAAACTTGTAGTACTAAAGCGTGGCTTATTAAATGAGCGAGAATTTTTTTTTTATTTTTTTTTTTTTAATTTTATTTAGAGTGGACCGAATCACCCCCTCTTAAGAGGCGGGCCTGGTCACCCCGCCCGACGGCTCATATATATAATTTAAATAACTTAATTAAAGTAAATAATAATTATATTAACTAAACTTATATTAATTAGGTAATATTAATCTGCTCCGATTTCTATAATAATTTAATTAGACACGCAAAGGTGTTACTTCAAACAATAAAAAAGTAAAAAAAGAGTCTCAGAAAATTCCCCAACCCTAGAGTATTAAAAGCTTATCGGTTCGAGTGTGCGAAAATATTGTTTCATGATTTACCAAGTTGCGCAACTTTGTGCTTTGCATGTTATCATGATATTGTGTTCTTTATCAATTTTCTATATTTTTTTTATGATATCATACATGAGTAACTGAAAATCAATTACGTGATTTTTTAAAGAAGGCATTTGAAAAAGTAGAAGTTCACGGTAGGAGTTCCGGTCGGAACCAGTTTAGTTTTCCAGCCGGAACTGGAATTCTACAGAAATCTAGGTTTCCGTAACTCCCTATATAATATATATATATATCACTATATAGTATAGTTATATATATATATATAGTATCTATATATATATATATATATATTATTTATATATAATATATATATATTAATATATATATATTAATATATATATATAATATATCATAATATAATATAATTATATCTATATATATATATATATATATGATTATGATTTATTATATATCTATATATATATTAATATATATATAAGTATAATAATATATATATGGAAATATATCATATGATATATACAGGTAAATGGGGGAAACAGGTTAAAGAATTAAGGCCTTTTTTTTTTTTGCCAATCCATCGAAATCAAAATTTTCTATTGTTAAATAGTATATTAAATTTTTTTCTCAAATTTGAACCTTCTTAAATGCGTAGTAATTTTTTTGAAAAATGCTAAGTTGTGAAATTTTTTTTTTTGGGGTAAAACTTGGTAGGTGCGTCGTTTTAAAATGTAATTTAATTTTATTTCTTGTGTATGTTTGTGACTTACTAATTTTACATTACATAAAAATATGTAATAAGTATTAAACGTGTTAAAAAAATAAATTTGGGTAAAAAAAAACATGTAAAACTTAAACTTCACTAGCATTACTGAGCATCAATAGTTGTTTGGTAAAACCTTTACATTACCGGTAGCGCCGATATCTCCCAAAACTACGATAGCTTACACGAAAACCATTATATTCTAGAATCAGCGTATAAAGCTTATTCTGGAATGTTGTAAAAAAAAATAATAAACCAAAATAATAAATAAATAATAAAAAAATAATTTATTATATTTGTTTTTTTAACAACATTCCTGTAATAAGCTTTATACGCTGATTCCAAATATGTAATTTGGTTTTCTTGTGAGTATCGTAGGTCTCGAGATATTGGCGTACTATAATGTAAAGTTTGGCCTATTTTTTATATGTACATAATTATCAAAATATAATATATAATACACGGTAATATAATACATACCTAGGTATTTATACATATATTATATATATAAGGTAAAATCAATTAATAAAAAACTAAAAAATTAATTATTTAAAGGACTATAGTTTACGCTATTTTTACCCTTTTACCCTACCCGTTTACCACCAAAGTGAAACACTTAATAACCTTAAAAAATAATATTACTAAATACATTACATACGATGGAAACTCTTAATTTCACACCTTTCTATGTACTGTTAATGCGAAATGATGATCTCTTCAGTAACATAACAAATAGCCCATCTTTTAACAAAATATAATGGTAGCTTGTGTAGTATTTATACACAGTGTATTACATACCTACAGTATTATTGAAATAAAGTTTACTCAAATATCTCAAAATAGAGGATAACAAGATACTCATTAAATTCAAATTGAAAATCCCAATTATATATTATATATATATATTATATATATATATATATAATTATATATATATATATATATATATATAATATATATATATATATATTTATATATATATATATATTATATAAGTATATATATAAATATATATATATTAGATATAGTATATTATATATATAATATAATAATATATATATATATTATAATATATATTGCAATGGAATACCTAGTCAATTTTTCCAAACTGGCATTTAGTGGAGTAGTTTAAATATTATAAATGGCTCATTTGAATATTTAGCTATTCAATGTCTGTAGTAAATGATATCTGATCAGCCTAGATAACTTCCTTGAATACTGTTGATTCTCAATTATTTGTACTGAAGTTGGTTAGCATCAACTCTCTACAAAAAAATATTTTCTACTAGAATAAGGATATTTTGGTTGAATATGGGCAACAAGTTCTATGAGTCCCTGCCTCTTGCAGTGATTGTGAATAGCTGGTTACTCATTGCAATAAAATGTTATTATTTTTGGAAGAATTGCCTGTGATTTGGGGTAAATTATGGATTTTTTTTTTGGGGAAAATTTTTCCTAAAGACTCATTTGTTTCACGGCTTCAATCTTTCGCTATTTTGGGGTGTAAAGTGTTCTAGAAAATACAGGTTCTCCCCTTTTACTATCCAAAGTTTTGACTTACAGATATTCTCTTTCTTGGGGATGAACTATATGTTATGAAAGTGGCGTTGTATTAAGTGTTTTTGAAAATACATTAGTTTAATTTTTTGTGGGTGTACGTCTTAAAGATTTTGTAACATTATTTATAATAACAAAAATATCTTTACGATAGACTGGCATTTTAAAAAAGTTTTGTGAGATTATTATTCAGACAATTGTAATCCAATTAATGAATAAAATCTTTATCAAACTGTTTAATTATTATATATATATATATATAATATATTATATATATAGGTATATAATATGTATATATACTATATATATACTCATATACTATATATATATATATAATTATAAATATATATTAATATACTATATATTATTGATATATATTATATATATATAACTATATATTATCCGTATATAATATATATATATATATATATATAATATTATATATATATATATATATATTTATATATATATATTATGATATTATATAATTATATATATATATATAGTTATATATATAGATTTTATATTGAAAGTTATAATTTTTCTTATTATATTTACTTTCTTTATAGCTAAAGGAAAGTTCATTAGAAATTCCGGTTCTGGCCGGAATTTTTTTTTGGGATTCCGCTAATTCCGGTTCTGGCCGGAAATTTGAAAAAATTCAGTACACGCCTAATATTATATATATATATATAGCTATATATATAATAGTATATATAAGTATAGAAATATATATATATATATATATATAATATATATATATATGTATATATTATATTATAATATATATATATATATTATATATATATATTATATATATATATATATATATTATATGTAGTGACCCTACTTTTTTTCTTTTTTTTTTTTAACTTTATACTTATAATTTATTGTTTCAGATAAAACACGCGATTAATTATTGTAGAAGATTTAAAGAACCTGTAAAAATTTCTTTAAAAATAGACTGGACAAAACCAAAAATTTCTACAGTTTTAAATAACAATTTTTCTATAGATGCAACGGTAACTATTCTTATATTATTATTATTATTATTATCTATTTATTATTATTATTATTATTATGTATTATTATATTTATTATATTATTATTAATTATTGTGATTATTAATTATTATGAATCTCTGATTTCATTCTGTAATAGGAAACTTTAATAGTATGTAAATTATAAAACCAAATTTAGATATATATTTATGTTATATATTTTTTTTTTTATATGTTCCTTTTTTTTTAAGACAAATTACTGCTGTGGGTAATCTATACACAAACACGGTGCTTTGTTTGCTTCTGTTCTAGTGCTTTGATTAAATGATTCACACTGAATCTATATTCACCACCCTTTCATTGAATTGAGCCAGAAATCAACAGCTTGAAGTCTGTGATACATTATAACCTTTAATAATATTATACTTATATATAAAATATTATAGATAATATTGTTATCAATAAACACTTAACATATGAAAGTTTTTAATGTTAATATACTTATCTTGTTCATGTTAATAGGCTATTGTCCCTCCGTTTAAATATTTTAATAGAGAAATAATTAACCCTATATATGTTTATTGTGGAAATCAACATAGAGTACGTCTATAACTGGTGACCCAGAATTATTGATCATGCACACACGCCTATAATCTATTTCTACAATCTTTGTATTTTATTGAAGTTGTATTTTACATCGTTTTTTTTGTTTTTTTTTTTCTATCTATTGTATATATTATGTATTTGGCTTTGTACTGAATAATAAGAAAATTATCTCAGTTCTTAGATGCAAAACTTATACTTCGAAGATTATTATTTGGCTTTGTACTACTACTACTACTCTATAACTACTACTACTGACCCCATCTACTAACTCGTCTCCTACTATATCTGTTACTTACTCATATTTTACCCTACTCTAATATGTTTACTGATTCGTATTCCTATCTTCTCTTCGCACTATATTTTCCCCTCTTCTCTTCTTAATCTCAAAATTTTTTCTCCATCTCCGCCTTTGTATGATCCTCACCAACACTATCTGTTACAACAATCGCTTAATCAACAATTATTGATGTCACCACATCAACAACAAGTACATAGCGGTCTGCCACCCGGCCTCCTCTTTCTGCACACCTTTGCGGCGACTACACTGGCCTATTTCGCGTGTTCCTCACCTGACCCCACCGCAATTTAGGAAGGGATGATATTGATTTTACTATTCAACAATTTGATATTTTCCTTGCTTCGATTCCTACAGAATTCGAGAAAGCTAATGCTTTCCTGCTCTCCATTCCCTAAAGTTCAGAAATCAATTCCTAATCTTTTACCTTCAATCAGCTCCTCTCTCACTCCTTATTTTACTCTTTGTGAATTAATTGCGTCGCCATCTTCTCTTCTGAGCTACCCGTTTTCATGAAATTGTTAAAACATGAAGTGTTGGGTGATCGTCTTCCTTCACAGCTTCTTACCCTTATGCTCTCTATTTCTGGTCCCCCTTGCTGATAGTAACCAATCTCTTCTTCGCACTCTTTCTGGACCGTCTCCTGCTTTTTGTTAGTACTGTCCTTGCTCTCATCATGGTGACGCCTGTCTCTTCAAGATTTAGCCCGAACGCGCGATATTTTTTCGTGCTAATCAATCTTTTTTCTTCTATAACTTATCCATCTTTTACCCATATGGGTTCTCCTCTTGCGATTGATGCCTTCTTCTTCTTCTTCTTCTTCTTCTATTATCTTTTCCTTCTCATTGCTTACTAACTCTTCTTTCTCCTTCTATCTCTTCATCTTCCGCTGCTCTATCTACCTCTTACTTGCTCCTTCTCTTGTACTCCCCTCTCCTCCATCTTAAAATTCATCTTTAGACCTCTACTAATATTCTTACCTTATTGAACAATTGAAATCAACTTATTTCCTTGCAACAACAAATGCCTTCTATCTCTCGTTGTCAGTGTAAGCAATTTCTCTGCATCTTCCTCGCCCTATGATTCGTTCTCCCTTCACTTCCCGTTCTTGCATTGCCAACAACCTCCTAAGGGTTCTCCTTATGCTTCTTCATTATCATTTGGTGTTAGAGCACGTAACTGATTTCTCCCTGTAATTTTAAATCTGCAATTCTCTTCAGGGAAACTCCCCTCGGGGGGAACCGAGATCATTGCGCTCCTCCCTTGGTCATTTCCTCCAATGCAATTCTGATTCGCTTCATATTCCTACTGTTTCTTATTTGTCTTCGGTTCCTGCTACTACAACGGTTTCTATTTCTGTTCCTATTTCTGTTGATTCTTCTTCTGTTTCTGTTCCTGAAGTTAATGCTGTTCTTCCAGGTTCGCTTTTACGAATATTTGATGGTGATTCTAAACGATTTTTTCTTATTGACTCGGGCAGTAGTTTCTCTATTTTGAATGTTCATGGTTTTTGTTCTTCTCTTCCGCCTGTTGTTTCTCATTTACGAGCTGCTAATGGTTCTAGGCATTGCTGTCTAGTGGTGAACAACTGCTTACTCCTATATCTATTGGAACTTGCGTCGTTCTTTTCCGTGGACTTTTTTCTCTGGGCCGATGTTACAATCAATATCATATGTGGTTTTGATTTTTTAAGATCATTTGCAATAATTCTTATTGGACATGGCCAATAGCGTCTACTTGATGACCTACTTCTTCTTTCTTGTAATGCTGTCCCGTTCGATCTTCCATTTATGGTATCGAATCTTGCTGATTCCTCCTCTTATTTCTTCTTCACGCTCTGTTGCATTCTGAATTTCTGACTAATCCAGCCTATTTCCTAATCTTTCTCTCTGCGTCTCACCATGTAAGAAGGCATTACATTGAGACAAGGGTAGTTCTCGGCTGTGTTGCAAGGCCTCGCCAGACTTTCTCAGAAATGTTAAAGGCGTTGGCGTGTGTGGAATTCTTGACATGCTTTTGGAAAAGCGTATGTTTTTCGCTTCTACTTCTCCTTACCGCTTCTGCGCGCTTCAACATTGTTAAAAGAAGGGCCAGATTTCTGTTTCGTTTTGTGGGGGACGTACAGGTTACTGAAAAATCTAAAACTGTGCTGATACTTATTCTATTCCTCACACTTCATGATTTAACTTCTCTCTAATATGGATTGTACGATTGATTTTTCTTCTCTTGATGTTAAATCTGCTTCCTTCAAATTCCCTGTTAATTCCTATGATCATCCTAAGACTTGTAATTCGCAACTCCTTATTTGGCATTTCATTGTATAATTTGTATGTATAGATCGTAATGCCGTGCTAATCTTTTTCAACGTTTGATAGATCATGTTTTACGTGGTTTACCCTTTGTGGAAGTCTTTTGATCTTATTAGTTGCTTCTCGTTCTCCGGAAGAGCATCTTTCTCATCTTCGTACTGTTTTCTCTCGTTTATCTCAAGCTGGTCTTCGTTTAAATTTCGAGAAGTGCATTTTAGGTGCTGCTTCTCTTAATTTTCTTGGACATAAAATTTCTTCTTCTGGTCTTTCTCCACTACCTGATCGTGTTTCTGCTATTCGTAATTATCCTCTTCCTACCACTCAGAAGGATCTTCGTGCTTACTTAGGTCTCCCTTTAATTTCTATCGTCGTTTCGCTCCCGCCAGGCTGCTGGCATATTGTCTCGCAGTAACGCTTTGCTTGTTCAAGTCGTCGGGGCAGCTCGTACAATGGTAATTGGACTGATGCCTGCTTGTCAGGGCTTTTGAACAAGCAGTAAATACTCTATTGGTCAATCAAACACTCTCTTGTGTTTTCCTGAACACGGTGCTTGGAAGACCGCCTATTTTGTAGACGCCAGTTGATTATGCTGTGGGAGCTTCACTAGAGCAACTGCAAAATGGTGCTTGGCTTCTCGCTTTTTATTCTCAGAAACTTCCTCCTGCTGTCACTCGCTATAGTACTTTTGGTCGTGAACTATTTGCTGTCTATTCTTCGATTAAATACTTTAGATATTTTCTTGAAGGTCGTCAGTTTTATGTTCTCATGGATCGGATCATAAACCACTCACTTCTGCTATTACTTCTGTTTCTTTACACTATTCTCCTCGTGAATTTCGTCATCTTGATTTTATTGCCCAATTTACTACTGATCTTCGTCACATTCCTGGTCGTGATAACTCTAGTGCCGATGCTTTATCTCGTATTCAGGTAAATGCGGTTACGCCTTTGCCTACATTAGACTACTCTGCTATGTCGGCTGCTCAAATGGGGGAAGATCTTATTCTTCCTGCTGATACTTCTATCAAACTTCAAACTCTTTCTTTACCTGATTCTACTGTTCCTTTAATTTGTGACTATTTCTACTGGCAGAGTTGCGTCCGTTTTGTTTCTTCTGCTTTTCCGAAAACAGGTTTTTTCTTACCCTTCATTCTCTTTCTCATCGCTGGTATTGCGTGGTTCTCTTAAAAACTTTTATCGCTTCTCGTTTTTTTTGCACTAACGATGCATACTAGACATCGTTGTTTTGGGCTGCGTTCATGGTATTGCTTTGTCAAAAAACCCAAAGTTCATAGACATATCAAAGCCTGCCTTTAGGTGTTTCATTTCTTTACCTCTTGTCGTTTGATCGTCTTCATCTGATCTTTGAGGCCTGCTTGCCGCCTTCGCTGTGGTCGTACTGTATTTATTGCTATGGTTGACTAGGTAAATACGCGGTTGGCCTGAAGTTATTCGCTCTTTCGTTCTTCCTAGCTGCGGAAATGATGTTACGGGCTTTTCTACTAATTATTGGGTTGGCTCATTTTTTGGTGTTCCTTCTTCTATTATTGTAACTGGACAATGCCCCCAATTTCGTTTCTCATCTTGGCGGATTTTTTTATCCCTACTTTAGTTGAGAAAATCCCATATCCAGTATCTTATCACCCTCAGGGAATTCTTATGTATGAGCGCCTTCCATCGCGCAATTAAAGGCTGCTTCTGCGCTGCGCCCGCTAATCCGCAACATTGGGTGGAAAATCTTCCTCTGGTTTTGCTTGGTCTTTGGTCTTCGGTTAAGGAAGATTTGAAATCTTCTGCAGCTGAACTAGTCTATGGTTCACCCTTGCATCTTCCTGGTGAATTTTTTCTTCTTCTATTGACCTTCCTTTTCCAGATTATCCTTCTTTTCTCTCTAAGCTTCGTTCTATTGTTTCTTCTTTTCTTCCTTCTCCTGCTCGTTCCCAATCTACTGCTGTTTATTTACCCAAGAATTTAGATTCTGCTACTCATGTATTTCTTCGTCATGACTCTCATCGTTTTCCTTTACAACCTTCTTATACTGGTCCTTATCTTGTTCTTCGTCGCTGACCTCATTTTTTCACAATTCAATATGGAACTCGTGTTGAGAATGTTTCGGTTGAACGTATTAAACCTGCTTTCCTTGACTCTTCCGATTCTGATCTTTCTGATAATCTGTTGTACGATAATTCTTTTGTCCTTGATGATTCTTCTGGTTTGGATGATGATTCTGACATTGGCTCTTCCTCCTTTTTTCCATCTTTTCCTTCACGAATTGTTCCTGTGTCTTCCTCTCCTTTACACGAGGCTGTTGTAGTTACTACTACAGTTCCACCTTCTGTTACTTCTACTAGTCCTTCTATTACCACCACTACTTCTTCTTCTGTTTCCCATCACATGCCTTCCTTGTCTTTTTTTCCTCCGACTTTACCTCCTATCCTTGATTTTGTTTTACCTCCTGACATTTTACCTTTTCCTCCTGATGTTCCCTCTTGTGAAGCTTCCTCTTCTGTGTCTGTTTCTTCTCCTTCTCCTTCTCTTATATCTCCTGTTTCACCTGCTATAGGTTTTTCTACCTCGCGATTTGGGCGTCCGCTATTAAATCCGGTACGTTTCCAGTCTTCTTGAGAGGGAAGGTATCTGTAGTGACCCTACTTTTTCTATTTTTTAACATTTATATTTATAAATAATTTCTTTGTTTCAGATAAAAAAGACAAAACATTTTTTATATCTGTAGCGTTTAATAAAATAACAAACTTTATATAACTTAAGCCTTAATACAATTCTGATATCATAAATGTTGTTTTTCTCTGATGCTATAATGGGTAAATATAAATTTTATCATTATTATTATTATTATTATTATTATTATTATTATTATTATTATTATTATTATTATTATTATTAATTATTTATCATTATTACCATCATTATCATTATTATTATTATTATCATTTCTATTATTATTATTGTTATTGTTTTATTAATAACATATATACTAATACTGGTTTGTTCCGTAGGTTCGTCTTCTAATTCTATTTTAGATCTGAATAAACATTGTATGAAGATCTTCTTATAATTTATCCCTAAGAAAACAACCTGAATCATCAACCTTGAACTCATCATCAAGATTTTTGAAATACATACATATAACTAACTAATTTTTGTTTGTATTAAGGTTATAAATTGAATTGTTAAGCTAAATTTATTCTTGTAATTCAATTAACCAACATATTAAAGTTATTTTGAAAGTAGCAAAAGCAAGCTACTTCAATTATAAATTTACATTATATATATATATATTATAATAATATATATATATATATTATATATATAATATATATATATATATATATATATATCATATATATATATTATATATATAAATAAATATATATATATTATATAGTATTATATGATATATATATTATATATATATATATATATATATATATTATTATATATATATAATATATATATATAATATATATATATATATATATATATATATATTACAAAAAATGGCTATCCAATTTTATATCTGGATGCACAGCTCAAGTATCCGCAAGCGACCAAAAACGATGAACTAGAAGATGGGAGTCCCCCCCCAAGGGATCATCCATTCCCATTCCTTGTTCACCTCATTTACAGCCAAGTATCCTACCTCCGCTGGCCCCAAACTCGCCAATTCAAAGATAATAACCTAAACGCAGATGACATAAGTATAACCATATCAGACCCCTCAGTACGCATGCCACTAAATGTCCAGCCTCTGCCGAGAAAATCACCTTGATTCACCCACAGACAGACAAACCATTTCAATTCCCTCCATCCACAAGTAACCTAAACACTTCCATCATATCCCTTAAACCAAAACGCGCTAAAATACTTCCGAAGTAACCTTCACAACCACTTCACCTTACACCACACAATTCAAAATATCATAAGTATAGCAGTAAATTAAATGTCCGTGCTGAACTTTATCCTAACGAACAAGTTCAGTGATTGTACAGGTGTCAATACTAATTTACCTTTCAAATGGAAATAAAATTTACAAAAACGAAGACAGACCGCCCTGGCGTATCGCATTACAGGTTGTCTTTAAAAAGCCAACACAACCCCTATCTCACACCTTTGTATGATGAAACAAAAAACCGTCTACCAATTCTAGACATCTTGATATGATTAGGAACTAGTTCAACGAACAAGACTCTCTACCGCCTCTCACCCATGTCATTACTTACAAGGAACACCAGTACATCATTTAAGTACTTCCTTCCGCAGACCTCTACCCGGCGATCTCTTTAGAATCTTCCCCCTACCCGCCAAATAACACTTCTCTATCAAAACACATTTGCACACATTTTACGCATGAACCTCTCAACAAACTATCGCAAACAAGTAGCTGTCATGAAACTCCCACCTCCCCGAATAACTCTATCACAAGCACACTACGGACAAAAGATGCATTTTTTACTATGTTTTCCAGGATTACAAACCTAGGGTTCCATACCTCAAGAAACTCTATGCCTTACTGCTGCTGAAGGATGCTTAACAGAAACCCTGAAATCTGTGAAAAAACCTCGAGTCCCCTTCCTACAAAACACAAGTTCAGATCCACCTCCCTAAGAGACTGTGGCTTTTTCCGCCAGGGTGGAGGTTTCCTGGATTTCTGGAGATGACTTGGACCCCGGCAATACAACCAAGGGGAGGCCCATATATAGATATATAATATTATATATATATATATATATATATATATATAAAATATATATAATATTTATATATTTATATATAATATTATTTTTATATATATATAATATTATAATATATATATTATAATATATATATATAGATATACTGCGCAGTCTGGCGGCTCGTGTCAAAATTCCCTTGAGTAAATGGCGTCCAGACATCAAAGTTATATATGACTATATACTATATATATATAAATAATATATTATATATAATTATAGTATAGTATATAAGCTAGATATAATAATATATATATATATAATTAATATAACTATATATATATATATATTATATATATATAAGCGTATAAAGAAATTTTAGGAGTCGCGTACAATTTTCCTTTTTCCTCCCTCTAGTTTTTTTTTACTGTGCCCCATGGGTGAATCCTGATGGCCCTGATTCCATAGCACCTTATTGGAGGGGCCACTTAGGCCTCCAGAAAGCCGGCACTGCTCTTGGGGATGGGGTGTTTAGTAGATTGTTAATTGGGGGGCGATTGGTTGTAGATATGTGGGTTTAGTTAGATTTGTGTAATGGATATGAGACGAGCCAAGACTATTTGGGGGGGGGGTAAATGTTGTAGATGTCATTAAAGAAAAGTTTGGCTGGTGAGGAGGGGGGGGATTTTAGTCTGAGGAGGGGGGGGTTGGAGAGTATTTGTGGTGGCATGGATGGGTTGGATTGAGTGTTTTCTGGAAATATTGTGTCCCTACCATCTTCAAGTGGGTAGGGATGGGAAGGATGTGTGTCTCGTCATGTAAATGCTGGATGGGGGTTGTTTTTTAGTACATCCAGTGATTATTCTAAGGGCAGTGTTTTTTGTAACTTGTAATTTGTTTAAGTTGGATTGTGATAGGGCTGAGAACCATGCGGGGGAGGCATAGTTATATTAGTTCTGAGGAGTTTTGTAGATTGTGGTAAGGGTGTTTTTTCTGTCGCTGAAGTTGTGCGGAGAGAGGTTCGGAAGGGTGTGTAGTTTCCGGTTGGGTTTGAGGAAAGTAATTTGGTCCATGGTGGGGGGAGAAAGTCCATAATGTGTGTCGAAGTGAGGGTCTAATATTTTTGGGGTTTTGTTTAGGGGGAGAGGGTTGTTGTTGCAAGGTAGACTATTGGGCGGATGAGGATTGGTGGCGGTCAGTGGTAAGGAGGGTAATGGAGGATTTAAGGGGGAAGCTGTCATTTCTATTGGTGAAGTAGCGCAAGTTCTAATAATTCGTGGTTATCATTTGGTGTGTTGGGGTGCCTGTGTTTACAAGTGGATGTTGGGAACTGAAGACTGATGTCGTTGCGTAAGTAATTAGTTTGGTGGATCGGTTGGTAGGGGTGGGCAGATCTGCTGTAAAGAGATTGAAGAGGAATGGAGAGAGAATGGCGCCCCTGTGGTACGCCGTTTTGTAGTTTAATGGAGTGTGAGAGGGTGTTTTTATGGAGGACTTTGGCATATCTATTGGTAAGGAAGTTTGTAAGAGCCACTTTTTATCATTGTTTTCTCTAGGGGGGATTGAAGGAATTTTTGTATAAGGATGTATGTGGGGACAGTGTCGAAAGGCCCTTTTGTATGTTGAATGGCTGCAAGTATGATCTGTGTGATGGGGATTGGTTTAAGCCATTAATGATGTGTTTTGTGAGGGAGGTGAGGGCTGTTGTTGTTGAATGATTGCTTTTGAAATCCATGTTGGTATAGTAATATATATATAATATAATATATATTATATATATTTATATATAATCATATATATATATAATATATATATATATATATATATATATAATATGATATATATATATATATATTATATATATATATTATATATATATATATAGGTGTTTCAGGTGAAGTTTGAGATTGAGTCTGGTCCTGTTGCTGGTGAATTTTAAAGGTTTTGATTGTCTCTGATATCATGTTGTTGTAAAAGGAGGTGGAGGGTTGTTGATCTGAAGGGGAAGTTTTTTTTGTTACAGCTAAGCTATTATGGGGAGAGGTTTGGTTTACGGGAGATATTAGCGTAGTGTTTTGCGAGGCTATCTGCTTGTTGGTTTTGAGGGAAGGGGAGGGAGTTATATATATATATCGTATATATATAATATATTAATAGTATTATATATATATATATATATATCATCTATATATCATATATATTAATATATATATATATATATATATATATATATATATATATATGTATATATATATAGTATATATATAAAATTATATATATTATATATATATAATATATATATATATATATATATATATAATAAATATATATATATATAGTATATAATATATATATCATTATATATATATATATATATATATTATATAATTATATATAATATATATATATATTATAACTATATATATAATATATTATATATAATATATATATATATATATATATACATATTATATATATTATAATATATATAGTATATATATATATATATATACGGTATATATATATATATATATATTATATATATATATATATATATATATATAAATATATATATATATATATATATATATAAATATATAAATATACTATATTGTAGTGAATTTGGAGGGTTTTATTAATTGCTTTTTATGGTCATCTTCATTACTTTTTCATCATTTAGTTTAATCATTTTAGTGTTAGGGCTGTATTCACTATTTTAAAAGTTCTTGTTTTTCCTTAAATTTAAAGTATAGCAGAGTAATTATTAAAACGCGAAGTGAGGGCATGAGATTGTAAAGCCCTGAACAAGAGCACTGAGGGAGTGAAATCCACCGAGGTGCTTTCAAACAACACTCATTTAGGGAATCGAAAGGTTCGGGGGGAACGGGAGAGGGTGGGCGCAGTGTTAATCTGTCAAGGGTTGGCGTCAACGGGGAGCATGGTCACCCGCGGGCCAACGAACATAACGAATAGCTATATCAGATCGAACCCAGTGATAGCTGTAACGGGTGGCGGGAGTAACAAACACGTTGGGGCTTCACCAACGAATTAACGGGAGGCTTAGAACCCCTCCGCCTCGCTATCCGCGGCAGCTGCGAAGGTTGCTTTTGTCGGATTTCGCCACACATGAGTAATTGTTTCTTTTCCTGGGCATCGCTCAGCGGATTAATTGTTTTTTTTGTGTGGCGGCGCGTGGCGGCGGTGTGGGAATTAAGGTTTGACGGTGACTGTGTCGATGGCGCAGGTCGTGAGTATGACATCGGGAGTGCCGCGTTGGGTGGCTCGGGCTGGACGTCGGCAAAACCTTTCAAATCACGTGTAATGTTTAGGAGTAAAATGCCAAAACGCTT
>JABUQX010098819.1:0-5000 GCA_015478945.1 Trachelipus rathkii
AGAATGATACCAATACATCATTTCAGCCCCCTCTTAACGACGAGGGCAAAAGAATCATAAGTATCATTCTTTTCGAGACTCAATTTTCTTCCTCTCGCCTGGAGATATTTGTCAGCGCGAGACGCTAATGAATCTAAGTCAGAGAGTCCACTTTCCCTAAGATGAATCGGTTCATCTTAGGGAAAGTGGACTCTCTGACTTAGATTCATTAGCGTCTCGCGCTGACAAATATCTCCAGGCGAGAGGAAGAAAATTGAGTCTCGAAAAGAATGATACCAATACATCATTTCAGCCCCCTCTTAACGACGAGGGCAAAAGTTTTATTCTAAAAAGTTTTATTCTAAACTCAATTTTCTGCCTCTTGCCTGGAGATATTTATCAGCGCGAGATGCCAGTGACTCTATATCAGAGAGTCCAGTTTCCCTAAGATAGACCGATAAATCTTTGGGGCAGGATATTAGAAATTGATCGGAGGTGACTAGGTTCACTACTCCTTCATAATTTGCGTCAAAAGACGACAGTTGTATCCATTTTGTTAAATAGGATTTGATTCTATTCAAAAACTGAAGAGGAGTTTTCTTTCTCCTGAGGTTTTTGGATCGAATTAAATCTATTTAACAAAATCGGAGGTACAACTGTCATATTTTGACGAAGTTTGAGGAGTAGGTGAGACTTAGTCATTCCGATCATTTCTAATATCCTGCGCCGAAGATTTATGGTTCATCTTAGGGAAGTGGACTCTCTGACTTAATTTCATTTAGCGTTTCGCGTGACAAATATCTCCAGGCTGAGAGGAAAGAAAATTGAGTTCGAAAGAATGATACAAGTACATTTCATTTGCAGCCCTCTCTAACGCGAGGGGGCTGAATGAGTATTGGTAATCAGTTCTTTTCGGTAGGTGCGCAGGAGTTTCGTTCGCTCTCACCGTGGAGATATTTGTTCAGTTCGAGACGCTAATGAATCTAGAGTGCAGAGAGTTCAACTTTCCCTACGAATGAACCGATAAATCTTCGGAAAGTGGACTCTCTGACTTTAGATCATCTAGCGTCATCGCGCGTGACAATTATCTCAGGTGAGAGGAGAAAATTGAGTCCCCCTCGAAAGAATGATACAATAATCATTTCGCCTCGTCGTTAAGAGGGGGGCTGAAAGGATGTATTGGTAGGTCATTCTTTTGGAAGCTGCAATTTTTCTCTACCTGGGATGATATTTGTTCAGCGCGAGACGCTTAATGAATCTAGTCAGAGATCCACTTTCGCGCGAAGATTTATCGTTCATCTTAAGGGAAAGTGGACTCTCTTGACTTAGATTCATTAGCGTGCTCGCGCTGACAAATTATCTCCAGTGAGAGGAGAAATTGAGTCTCGAAAAGAATGATACCAATACATCATTTCAGCCCCCTCGTCGTTAAGAGGGGGCTGAAATGATGTATTGGTATCATTCTTTTCGAGACTCAATTTTCTTCCTCTCGCCTGGAGATATTTGTCAGCGCGAGACGCTAATGAATCTAAGTCAGAGAGTCCACTTTCCCGAAGAGGAGTTTCTTAATCTTCGGGGCAGGATATTAGAAACTGATCGGAGGTGACTAAGTTCACTACTCCTTCAAAATTTGCTTCAAAAGATGACAGTTCTATCCATTATCTAATTAAACTTAGGGACGCAAAACCGCAGGGAGAAGAAACTCCTCTTCAGTTTTTGAATCGAATTATCTTATTTAACAAAATGGATACAACTGTCAATTTGACCAAGTTATGAGGAGGTAGTGAACTTAGTCTTCGCGATCGTTTCTATATCTCTGCCCGAGAATTTTATCGGTTATTAGGCCGAAAGTGGACTTCTGACTTTCAGATTCATGTAGCGTCCTCGCGCTGCAATATCTTCCAGGTGAGAGGAAGAAATTGAGTCTTCGAAAGAATCGATACCCAATACAGTCATTTCAGCCCGGGTCTTTAAACGACGAGGTGGCGCTGAAATGTATGTATTGGTGATCATTCTTTGTCGGCTCATTTCTTGCTCTGCAGCGCTGGAGAAGTTTGTCAGGGCGCGAGACGGCTAATGAATCTAAGTCAGAGAGTTCCCTTTTCCCTAAGACATGAACCGATAAACTCTTCGGGAAAGTGGAACCTGCTCTGATTAGATTCATCATAGCGTCTCGCGCTGAAAATTCTCAGGTGAGAGAAGAAATTGAGTTCGAAAAGGAATGATCCAATACATCATTTCAGTACCCCCTCTTATACGACGAGGGGGCTGAATGATGTTTATTGGTATCATCTTTTCGAGACTCAAATTTTCTTCTCTCACCTGGAGTTTTGTTCAGCGGGAGACGCTAATGAATTAAGTCAGAGAGTCCACTTCCCGAAGATTTATCGGTTCTCTTTAGGGAGAAGTTGGACTCTCTGATTAGAAATCATTAGCTGTCTCGCGCTGACAAATATCTCCAGGCGAGAGGAAGAAAATTGAGTCTCGAAAAGAATGATACCAATACTTTTTGCCCTCGTCGTTAAGAGGGGGCTGAAATGATGTATTGGTATCATTCTTTTCGAGACTCAATTTTCTTCCTCTCGCCTGGAGATATTTGTCAGCGCGAGACGCTAATGGATCTAAGTCAGAGAGTCCACTTTCCCTAAGATGAACCGATAAATCTTCGGGGGCAGGATATTAGAAACTGATCGGAAGTGACTAAGTTCACTACTCCTTCATAACTTGCGTCAAAATATGACAGTTGTATCCATTTTGTTAAATAAGATTTAATTCGATTCAAAAACTGAAGAGGAGTTTCTTCTCCCTGCGGTTTTGCGTCCCTAAATTTAGTTCGATAACCCTCGTCCATATTTGACGCAGAGTTATGAAGGAGTATGAATTAGTCCTTTCCGATCAGTTTCTAATATCCTGCCTCAAAGATTTATCGGTTCATCTTAAAGAAAGTGGACTCTCTGACTTAGATTCATTAGCGTCTCGCGCTGACAAATATACTCCAGGTGGAGGAAAGAAAATTTGAGTTCTCGAAAAGAAATGATACAATCATCATCTTCAGCCCCCTCTTTAACGACGAGGGGGCTGAAATGATGTATTGGTATCATTCTTTTCGAGACTCAATTTTCTTCCTCTCGCCTGGAGATATTTGTCAGCGCGAGACGCTAATGAATCTAAGTCAGAGAGTCCACTTTCTTTAAGATGAACCGATAAATCTTCGGGGCAGGATATTATAAACTGATCGGAGGTGACTAAGTTCACTACTCCTGCAATATTCCAGGTGAGAGGACGAAAATTGAGGTCTCGAAAAGATGATACCAATACATATACATTATTCTAGATGACCTATCTCATATAGATCGTTAGATAGGAGGGCATTAATAATGATATGTATTTAGTAGTATCATTCTTTCTGATCGTAACTCATTTTATTTACCTATTATCAGTCATCAATTATACCTTTCTATATATATCTACACCTGTGAGGATATTAGTCATGTCGTACGTGAGATACGCCATCTAAGAGTGAGTGATTCACACTTTCCGTAGATTATATATTACGGTAGTACATTCTTAGGGGATAAAGTATTGAGAGCTCTCTGACTTAGATTCTTCATTATATCGCGTCTTCGGCAGCTAGACTAAATAATATTATCAGTATATTGAGAGTGAAGAACATTAGAGATGCTTGTGAAATAAAGTGAATGATACCATTAAATTCATAGTTTACAGCCCTCGTCTCAGTTAAGTAGGGGTGATAAATGGATGTTAAGGTATTACTGATTTACTTTGAGATTTACTAATTATTTCATTCTCTCACTGGTAAATATTTGTCAGTACGTGAGTAAGTGACTCATATCTTATATAAATATAGATATGTCTAACGTCAGTATGCAGAGCAGAGTTCGCATTACTCTCTAGTAATACAATGTATGTTTGATTTCCGTGTGTAGTCTTATGGATGCTATATATGAATAGAAACTCTTTGATCTGTTAGATTTGTCTTTTTAGTTTATCTTACACACACATCACCTCAAGTCTTTTATATAATTATTATTTTCTCTATTCTTCATAGTCTCTGTGTCACAATATACTTGCAGTCTAATTTGTGTTTTTTTTATATTCTTTATTTTTATAAGATATATTGTAATTAAACAAATAGTTATGGTTCGCACAGCACTCTTGTGTATAGATGTGGTCAGCTGTTTTCTATTGTACTCTCATCTCATTACTTGCGATTTCCTGGATCCGCAGATATATTAGAGCAATTATTGGCTATAATATCTTCCTAAGCACGCCTCGACTCAGATTTGGTTCAAATTTCCTCAATATTACACCAGAGTGTAGTGAAGTGTTCTTCGATACTCTGGGATTGTTTATCGGGTGGTGTGATACGCAACTCAGGGCGATTGTGAGTATATACACATTCTCTCGGACTATTGTTATAGATAAATTGAGAGGATAATATGATATTTATATAATTAAAATAACATAAAAGCAGGATCGTCTCATATCTAGATAACAATATATAAGAGCACGAAAGTAATAAATTCACAGACGAACAGTACTCGACACTTAGTCACTTTCCGATCAGTTTTTTATATATCCTGCCTCCGAAGATTTTATCGCGTCATATATTCTATTATTATAGTAAGTAGGCTACTAACTTAATTATAGATATTTCATTTATTAGTACTGAGTCCTATCGCGGGCTGGTGAGATAATTATATTTTCAAATAGTAGGTGAGGGAAGATATAATGATGATCTCTATTCAGGTGAGATAATAAGAAATGATACGCAATTAACATATTATATTCTCAGCGCTATATATACACCTCTAATAACTATATGTGAGAAATAGGGTATATTATTTTTACTAAAAAATAGTTATTTATTCTTATATAATAACTGATGGTAGGTAGGATATTTAGCCGGTGAGAAAATAGAGTAGGGTTATGTACTATAAGCTCATGTTGGTATTCATTTTCATAACGTGGAGGTGTGAATCGCTTCACATAGAGATAGG
>JABUQX010098819.1:17500-18758 GCA_015478945.1 Trachelipus rathkii
TTGTCCGAGAGGGTGTGTGCGTGTAGGTGAGTGTGTGTAGGTGTATGTGTGTGTAGATGTATGTCTGTGTGTGTGTGTGTGTGTGTGTGTGTGTGTGTGTGTGTGTGTGTGTTGCGAGAGAATGTGTGTGTGCGTATGTATTTTCTTTTCTCGAGGTGTTCGCTCTGAATAAGAGAAGAGGAAGTGTTAAATATTTATAGGTGCGATTGGGTTCTATTAAATTACTTTATATATATATATATATATATATATATATATATATATATATATATATATATATATATATATATATATATATATATATATATATATATATATATATATTTATATATATATGGATAGGGTGAAGCTACCAATAAGGCGATGAAAGATCCTATATTGTGTATAAGGAGTGTAAGGCTGAACTGGACTACTTCTGTGTTCAGTAGTGCTTCTCATTTTCTCCCTCAGTAATCCAGAAGGTATTATATCCAACGTACTTTCAACCCAACACTAATGGTGCTTACAGTCATTTCCAGCAGCCGCTCTTAACGTTATATATAAGTACCTGTACTACATGCATTTTTTATCATTTTTGATCATGGCTGCAATATCTGTAGCTTCGAAGATGCTGGGGAGAGAGTCGTATAAAGATTGTCTCACGTTCATTCTAATTTTCATAGCTTGGGAGTTATTGGAGTGGAATATGTTGATGAGACTGATGACGCTAGGAGACTGCCGGCTTGTTTTGGCGTTCTGCATACTTTCTTCATTGACTTCTGTAGCATTCTCGCTTAATATTCTGATTTTCAATTTGCAGAACATCTCTTTTTTTTCCTATGGAAGTACCCTCTTCTGTTTGACCGAAACCCAGGTGTTTAAACGCTCAGACAATAACTTTTCTCTGTAATCTATTACTGTCTCCATCCGCAATTTTATCAACAAGATCATATTGGGTATATGAACAAACTTGTTTGTTCTTGAATTGCTAATTCTGAACACTATGTTCATGTTATGGTTTAGGTTCATTCTTCCAATATACGGCTAAATTAAATTGTTCTGCTTATTTATCCTCAAACTCTAACTATTTTAATTTTTTTATTTCTAACCTTTAAAAGACAAATCATCATCTCTTTTCTCAGAAATCATCACTCTTGGTGATTTCAATGTTCATCATCATCACCAATGGTATTCAGTTAGTTTTGGAGATACTGGTGGAGAACTCTTATACTAATTTTTTCCTCTCATTAACCTTGAACAATTAGATATGATATAAACT
>JABUQX010098820.1:12500-17500 GCA_015478945.1 Trachelipus rathkii
TATATATATATATATATATATATATATATATATATATATATATATATATTATATATATATATATATTATATGTATTTATTTTACTTGGAATAAATTCGCTTATTTCAGTAGTCAAATTTCTCCCTCATTTCTCTGTCTATCAGATGATATCTGGCAGTCATTTGCAATGTAAACTACCTGTAGAGATTTTACAATCTCCAATCGGAGATATCTGACAACCTTTCTTGTTGAAACAAAAATGGAAGAGAGATAACAACCTTTCGCAATGGCAACCTTTCAAGTCAGAAACCAAATTAAAAAAGATATAACAACCTTTCATGCTAGCAATTATTTGGATAAACTGAAAACGTTTCTCGAAAATTCAGATGAAATTTTTTTTTTATATTTTATAACATTCTTTTTCCAAAAATGTTATACCTCTTATTTTATATTTACTTAAAAAAATTTCCTTTCATTGTTCATCAGTAAACTGTTCAAATAATACCGGAGGAATTTTTCTTTTTACAAATATATATATATATATAATATATATATATATATATATATATATATTATAGATATTATATATATATATTATATATACTATATATAATATATATATTATATATATATATATATAATATATACATATATAATATATATATAATATATATAATATTCTATATATATATATAATATATAATATATATATATAGTATATAATATATATATATATTTATATATTTATAGATAGATGGATAGATAGATAGATAGATAGATAGATAAACATATTGATAAAGTGAGAAATTGAGAGATAGAAAGAGATGAAGAATATACAAAAAGTAACATAAACGTAGACAGGATATAGATATATTATATATATATATTATTAATTAAAATAGGAAACATAAATAAAATATAGTATAGTATATATATTGATAAAATTATTATTGAATATATACATATATATATATACTCTATATATATATATATATATATTACGGTATATATATATATATACTATATATATATAATATTATATATATATATTAATATAATTAATATATATATAATTTATTATATATATATTTATATATATAGTATATATATATATATATAATATATATTATATTTAATGAATATATCTATAATATATATATTTACTATTTAATATATATATTAATATATATTTTATAAAGTTATATAATTTATTATATATAATATATATATATATTAAAAATATTATATATTATAATATTTTTTATATATAATATATATATTAAGACATAAAATATATCTAGTGTAACACGATAAATAGCTGAGATAGATAGATAGATAGATAGATAGATAGATAGATAGATAGATAGATAGATAGATAGATAGATAGATAGATAGATAGATAGATAGATAGATAGATAGACTTTAATTCTTTATTATCGTAAACAAGTACATTTTTTTAAAAGTAATTAAAAAATAAAAATCCAAGAACTAAAATAATAATAATATGTAGGAATCATCTCAAAGAATCTTCTCTACTTTGTATAAACCAAATTCTAGCTTTTAAGGCATCAAGATCATTTTGAAAAATATTTGAAACGTTGTATTTTGATTGAAATATTTTTTCTATATCTCTCACCAGTCTACCTCTAATCAATAAGGATCGATTCTTATCAATAAAAAACTGTGCATAATTTCATATAATTTAGATAATGTTTAAACAGCAACATTTCAAGACTATTACAAACATCATGGTTACTAAATCTCGTTGAAATTTTAAGGGTCTTCTTAATCGCATTGTGAAAGCCAGTTTCAAATTGTTTCATCAATTGACTACTGTTAGCTAAGTTAACCCATAAATCTGCTCCATAAAATGGGGTACAATAGGATCTTAGCAAATACAAAATCATTTCAGGATCCAGTGATCTAAATCTACGCAAAATAAGATTAAACTTACCAAAGAATTTGTTTCTTGCTCTTTTAATATCCAAGCTTTCTTCTAAATAATTATTGATATAAAAACCCAAGTATTTAGAATGCGTTGCATATCTTAATGAATCACCTGACAGCTTGAATTTCACTTGATTTTCTTTTATTTTGCCGTTTTTCTTAATGAAATTAACAACGAAACTCTTGTCATGGTTTATATTTAGGCATAAATCAGTTATAACATTTTCTGCTTTATATAGAAGAGTTTGAAGGCCGCTAATTGATGGAGCAAGCAATACTAAGTCATCAGCATACATAATAATATTTGACATACGAAATCCTAATCTAGTTCCAATTTTACTTTTAACAATATTCCTTATTAGTTCATCAACATAGATACAGAACAAAAGTGGGGATAATATTCCACCCTGTCTTACACCGTTTTTTACTTGCCAAGTATTGGAAAAACTATTTTTGTGTTTAACATTAACAAATTGATTTTTATAAATACTAATTATAATATTCAAAATACCGGAAGGAATATTCATCTCATTAAGTTTTTTGAATAAGACCTCATGATTGACCTTATCAAACGCTTTGGAAAAGTCCAAAAAAGCGGCGTATACATCCGATCCTCTATCAGTATAGCTCGCAATAGTTTCCTTTAAAGAAAACATGGCCGTCACTGTTGAATAATTTTTCCTAAAGCCGTGTTGCCTATCGTCAAGAGTAACAAAATCCTCTAATCTATCCAACAAACCCTTTTCCATCAATCTGAGGAAAACAGATGACATCATAATTGGTCTGTAATTATCAATATCTGAACAGTCTCCGTATTGATCTTTAATTATTGGAGTAATAACTCCACTTAGCATTTTGATTGGGAAATAATTATGCATAATGCACACATACCAGTACCAAATTTTAAGTGAAACAAATGTAGATTGTCCGGTCCCAATGTAGGTTTCAATTTATGAATCAGTGCCCTAATCTCCGTAGCACTAAACATTTCATACACTTCTGTCCATGCGACATCTTTGGAAATAAAATTGTCATTAGACTGGCAATATTTATCATCAAATATAGCCTTAAATTTATTTGAAAACTTCTCTGCTATAAACATTCCATCAGATTCACCATCTATTTTAGTGGTAATTTTTTTCTTTTCATCTTTGATAGTAACTTGGTTCCAAAAATTTTTCATTTCTTTGTTTTTAAAACTTTTTAGTAAGTTTTTATTTCTTATTTCCTCTTCTTTATTTCTACAATTTTTTAACTCGTATTTAAATTTTGCTCTAGAATTTTTCATATTGTCAAATTCTATGCCTGTTACTTTTCTTCCTTTATTTTTCCATGTAATAAATAGATAGATAGATAGATAGATAGATAGACTTTTAGTCTTTATTTCTTTATTTCGTACACTGAGTACATTAAAAAAATATATATTACATTAAAATAAATTATATTGCATAATATAAAATTATATTATATAATTAAACTTATTTAACACAAAATCATATCCCCCCCATGTTATCTTAATGGATCCTCCCTATTTTGAACAAATTTTATTCTCGCTTTGAGTGCATCCAAATCATTATCAAATAAATTAATGACTCCATATTTAGTTGCAAATGTTTCTTCAATATCCTTAACTAAAATACCCCTTTTCAATATTACATTTTTATATACAAAGTTACATGGCTTATTAAATAATCTAAATACAGTGCATAATTTCAAATTGTTTAAATAATGATCAAACATGAGCCATTCCAATGAATTACAAATAAAATGATTACTACTCCTATTCGAAATTCCATAAACTTTTTTTAAAGCATTGTGAAAACTAACTTCAAACTGTCTGTAAACTTGACTAATATTATACTTATTCATCCATAAATTAGCTCCATAGAATGGCATACAAAATGATTTCATTAAGAAGAGAACAATATCCGATCTTAAGGAACCAAATCTTCTTAAAATAACATTAAATTTTCCTAGAAATTTATCCCTAGCTCGTCTAACGTCAGATTTTTCTTCTAGATTTTTATTTAAAATAGAGCCAAGATATTTAGTTTCCATAGAAAATTTAGATAGATAGATAGATAGACAGATATTCATCATTAAAATCTCTTATTTTAGTTGTTTTCTCTTCATACCATACTATGACCAAAAAAGTAAATTACTATGTTTATTAATGTACTGCCCCAAGTTGGCAATATTTAAGCATCACCATTTTCCAAGTTTGCTTCGAAATTTGATAATAATCAAATAAAACTGTTGCCTTGTTTGCATATTCATCGCTCATAACATTTTTATATCACGGAAATTCACACAAATATGACACATATATGTAGATGTGAAACATTAACACCATTTGAGAATGTTTTTTATATTAATTCTTTTCTATTTGGTATTTATATAAGTATAAGTATACTTTACAGATATAAACAAACATAGCTGGGAATATTGTGAGGAAATTCTGCGAGGAAAATAACCTATATTGTCAAAACGGGTAGTATTATATTAGTAAACGCTAGTAGAAATTTAAAGCATATCTTAAACACGACTTCTTTTTTTGACATCTCAGGTGGCAGAAAAGGCCATGATGGTCATACAAACGTTCACCAGGTTCACTAGGTTCACCAGGTTCACCAGGTTCACACATTAATGATAACTTCTTTGCTTTATAAATGAACTACAATAAAATATTCCCAGTAAATCTTTTTCTAAATACTAGTTTTTCAAATATTGTCAAGGTAAATAACCGTATATAAACATATAAATATATATATTATATACAAAGATATATTATTATTACATACAAGTTACATAGTATACATACATATATATATATTACTGTTATTATATATATTATTATTAATATTATTACATCGAAATATATATATTATTACATATATATAGAAGTATATATATATATATATATTATTATTATATTGGTTGAGTTATGGAAGAGAGTTAAAGTATATATATATTATATATATATATATATTATTATTATATATATATATATTATATATATATATTATATATTATTACATATATATATATATATTATATATACGCGAGTTAGTCAA
>JABUQX010098820.1:20000-25000 GCA_015478945.1 Trachelipus rathkii
TACATACATATATATGTTATATATATATATATTATATATATAAAAGTATATAGTGATATATATATATATATATATATATATATATATATATATATATATATATATTGTTGCTGACACGACCAGTTATGTTTATATATATATGTTAGTTATATTATTATAGGTATATATTATTAAGGTTACATATATATATATATATATATATATATATTATTATATATATATTATATATATATATTATATTATTATATATATATATATTTATATTATATCTGCTCGCTACCACTTATCTTTTGCCAGGAATGCTAATGCATGCCTCGGAGAAGGTCGTAATCCCCGTAAAAGGCCATCTATCTTTCGGCAAAAATATACAAATAATAAGGGTACGTGGAATGTCATGAGGGTATGTTGTTACTTGTGCTAATGTATAGTAGTGAGTCTATTGTCTGGAATAGGTGGTATAGATCTAAAGTACAATGTGTTCAGATGGACAATCTTAGGGTCGTGTTAGGTGTGAGAAGATTTGATTAAAAGAGGAATTAACGTATTAGAGAGTTGTGTGGTGTGAAGAAAGGGATAAATGAGATAATAAATGAAAGTTCGCTGAGATGCTTTGCTCTTGTGGAAAGGATGAATGAAAGTCGGTTGGTTAAGCGGTTGTACAGTGGTGAGTGTGTTGGGAATCGACCGGCTGGGAGGCCGAAGAAAAAGTGGAATTTGGCAGAGGCGAGGAGAAAGGTGCATAATAGGAGTGAATAGAGGGGTATAGTTGTGGCCCACCTGGGCAAAGGGATGAACCCTACACTGACGGTATGCCATAATGAGGGTCCGTCACGGTCCCGTGAAGCTCTAGGTTGGATTATCAGACTGCGAAGAGTTTTCATTATAGGTATAGAGGGGGGGCGGTAAGGCTGGACTTTTTTTTCTAACTTCGTTTGTGTTATATTTCCATCTTTCTAGTTTTTTCTATTTCCAGATTGCACGCAGTCCTTTCCCCAGTCTTGGGGAAAAGGTAGATGATGATGATGATGATAGATAGATAGACTTAAAAGTACATACATACATACATAATAAAATAATAATCAAAAATAATAATTTAATAATAATAAGAACAATAATAATAATATAATAATAATGTAATAACACATTAATTAACACAATAATAAGAATTACAATAATACACACACACACACACACACACACACACACATTTATATACACACACACAATAATAATAATAATAATAATAATACATGAATAATAATAATACATACACACACACACACACACACACACACACACACACAATAATAATAATACATATAAATATATATACACATACATATATATAGAAAAGAGTATATATATATAGAGAAGAGATAGAGAAAGATATATATATATATATATATATATATATATATATATATATATATATATATATATATACATATATATTATTATATATATATATATATATATATATATATATAAAATTGAGAAATTTTTGTGCTTTAAAAAGAAGTGCATAAATATGTTTTTGATTAAAATTAGATTGTTGCTTTATAAATGATCAATTTCAATATTTTCGCAAAAAAAACAAAGTTAGAAAATTAGATAAATATTTATATATTATATAAAAAAGTGAAGAATGATAGAATATTGGTTTTGGGGTTAGAAAAAAACAAAAAAAAGAACAAAGTGTTTTTAATATCTATTTTAATGAACCATTTGTAGTTAGACTGAAAAATATTTGTTATAATCTATCTATCTATCTATCTATCTATCTATCTATCTATCTATCTATCTATCTATCTATCTATCTATCTATCTATCTATCTATCTATCTATCTTATCTATCTTATCTGAGTATATATATATATATATATAGTATATTGGCTGCTGTTATATTATATGTTAAGTTATATGTTGCTGTTGTTACTGTTGTTGTTGGTTGTTATTGTTGGTTATACATATATATATATATATAGTTATTATATATATATATATATTACATATATATATACATATATATACAAAGCATATTGATGTGTCTCCTTGAGAATATTTTCAAAAATGAGTCAACTATATTAATATAACTTAATAGGCCCATAAACAGACAAAGAAGATGTTTATTCATATTTTCAGTGACTCATGACAAACAGGGAAGGATATTTAATTTAAATACCCCCACTCCATCTTCACTTCCGCCCAAGCTCTTCAAAAAAAAGAAATTTTTAATGATGACGTTCTGTTTTTGCCTTATCACAGTTCATGAGCGATTTGACTGAACATTTGCCTGCAGTTGTGGTCAAACAAACTACAAACAGAAATATCTGAAGGAACTCAAAAGCTGCCTCATGAATCTCCTGATCTGAGATAAAACTTAAAAACAACGTCATCGTTAAAAAAAAAAAAAAAATTTTTAAACTACCAAGTTGCCAGAAATGAAGATGGAAGAGTAGCTAAATTCATATCAACACCAGTTCTTTGTCCTTCAGTCCTTGAAAATGTGAATCGAGTATGGATCACGAAAGCTCGGCATCCTCTTTTATTCTGTTTCTGTGATTTTAATTAAGTTATGTATTAATCCTCATTTCCGATTTTTGAAAAAAAAAATTAATCATAATTTTAATAATAATAAATAAATCTCAATCACGAGCATTTGTAGTACATAAAGATCATTATATAAGGTTATATATATATATATATATATATAAAACATGTTATACGCGATGATACAGCAGCATATGGCGCAGCAGCAGCAGAGTATAGCGGCAGGCGGCAGCATATATATGCTGCTGCTGGTTGGTTGCATACGGGTTATGGCGCGCACGCATGCAAAGTATGCTGCTACACATGCGCTGCCGCGGCGTTGGTTGGCGCTACACATGAGTATACGCTGCTGGCTGGCTGCTGCTGCTGTTATTGCGTGTATATTGTTATATATAGCTGGCTGCGTAAGGCATGTATTATTATGCTATATATATTGTTATATAGTGTATATATATTATATATATAAATTATATATATATATATGTTATATTATATATATATATAGTATATATATTTATATATATATATATATGAGTTACAGGCGATATATGTTAAATGGTTATTATACATTATATATATTGTTATTATTATTAATATTTCATATATATATATTTATATATATATATATATTATATTATATATATATATATATTATTATTATTATTATTATTATTATTACATATTACGTCAAACAATAAATATACATTACAAAATATATATATATATATTATTATATATATTATATATATATACATATTGGTTATTATTATATTATTATTATTACATATACATATATATATATGGTAAGATATATGATATTATTATATTATTATTATTATTATATATATATATATTATTGGTTATTATTATAGTTATTGGTATTATTGGTTATTGTTATTATATATATATTATTACTATTGTTATTATACATATATATATATATATATATAAGATATAGCAGATATATATATATACATACATATATATATATACATATTAGCTATATATACATATATTACATACTTATTATTGTTATTATTATTTCATATATTATATATTACATATATATATTATTATACATACATATTATTATTATTACTATATTACTATTATAGTTATTGCATGAGTTATACAGAAGAATGTATATATTATATTATATGTTGTTATTATTATTACTGGCTATTATTATTATTATTATTATATTACATATGGTTATTATTATTATTATTGCTGGTATATTATATATTATATTATATATATATATAGTATATATATGTTATTACATATTATTATTATTATTATATATTATTACGTATATATTATTGATAAACATTATATTATTGGTTGCATATTATATATATATATTATTATTACTATATATATATATATATATATAGTATATATATATATTATTATTTATTATTATTACATACATATTATTGCTATTGCTTTTCATATTATATTATGATACATATATTATTATATATATAATATATATATATACATTTAAATATACACGCGTGTGTGTACTTGTGTGTTTGCAGAGTTTTCGTAATCATTGGTATTCATAGCACTTCGAATATGATATGAGTGGCAAAAGTTTGAAAGCTTATTAAGAAAAGAAACCTAAAAACTTTGAATTTTTTTTATATATATTTATTAAAGAAATATGCCAAAAATTTTCTGATTTTTCTAAATCGGTTTTCCAAAATTTTTACTTTATATTTATATACTTTAATGTAAAAAGATATATATATATATATATATATATATATATATATATATATATATATATATATATAGTATAGTTATATATATATATATATATATATATTATACAGAGAGAGAGTTATTGGTATATATATACATATATACATATTAATATTACTGTCATTAACATTTGCATAAGGCTACAGTTGTTATTGAATATATATTATATATATATATATATATATATATATATATTATTATTATTATTATAATTATATATATATATATATATATATATTATTACATATATATATATTATTACATATTATTTATATATATATATATATATATATATATATTATATATATATATTATATATTATATGAGCATAATATATAGGAGAGGTTATATATATATATATGTTATATATATATATATATATATATATATATATGATAAATAAAAATAAAATTAAAAATATAAAAAAAAAGGGGTGTTTACGAAATAGTATAAATTTGGAGGATATTATCTTTGTACTATAACAAGCGTTTTGTCTTAAATAAAGTTACCTTAAAAGTTCTTTATTTAGTAGGTAAATGAGTTAGAAAGGTGCAAGGGGTATGATGTGAATATTGGTGTTTATGTTCCGTAGATGTGACGAGTTGGCTACGGAAACTCTGCAACGTAAAGTAATAACCTATAGAACAGGGTATTGCTGTCTCTAATATTGGACACTGCTA
>JABUQX010098820.1:27500-38051 GCA_015478945.1 Trachelipus rathkii
TATATATATATATGAGAGTATATATATATATTATTATTATATATATATATTATTTTACATATATTATTTTTAAAAATATTATTATTATTTTATAATCTCTATTATGATTTGAATTATTACTGAATATTATCAGTATTTTATACTTTATCAATACGTTTTCATTAATCTTTGATACATAAAAACACAGTTCTATTACACACACACACACATATTGGTCATTATTATTATTATTATTATTGTTACGTCGATTCCATTATATTATTATTATTATTATTATTATTTTTATGATTTTTCATTATTCATGTATATATATATATATAGTGAGAGAGAGAAAGAGATATATGAGTATATATATACACGTGTATTTAACTTTATATACACAGTGTTCTAACTTTATATACACACGTGTTCTTTTATTACACCACCAAACCAAATTAAGAGCATTGTATATAACATTAATTGTAAGAAACACTTCTTGTTGTTATTTTAAATAATTCAAATTTAATAAGAAAAATATCTACGATATTTGCAACCCGCTTTTCACTATGAAACGGGAGAGAAAATTCAAAACATCCTCCCTTTTCCGAAGTCAGAAAGACACTGAGGTCTGTAAAATTCTACATTCTTAACTTTTTCGGTCTTAAAATTCCATGAAGCATATTCTCAAACTAGTATCACATTTGTAATGGGGTTTTTATGTCTACAAGAACTGTATTAAGTATCGAAAGAGTGTTTCTTATTGTTCTTTTATATTGACTTTGTCGCCAACAAAACTTTAACTTGAACTGAAATTAAATTTTTTTAACTCCTACAAGAACGTGCTTCAAAAAAATTTAAGAAAAAAAAATATCTAACTGAATCTTTTTTGTCCCTAATATTTTATATCATTTTAGAAGCGATTTGATTATTAATAATAATAATAATACATACATTGTATACATACACACATTACACAATAATATAATAATACATAATAATAATAATAATAATAATAATAATAATAATAAAAGCTTTTCTTTGGTCACATATTATGCCAGCATTGAAAATTTTTTCCTTCAATTTGAAAATAATTTTAAAAAGTGCAAAATTTGAACAATAAAATGAAATTGATTACAAAAATTAAACTCTTAATTTATTCCATGCCAAAAATCACTACGAGAGAGAGAGAGAGAGAGAGAGAGAGAGAGAGAGAGAGAGAGAGAGAGAGAGAGAGAGAGAGAGAGAGAGAGAGAGAGAGAGAGAGAGAGAACGAAATCATGTATCTGCGTAGCAAAGAGATTTTTTTCTTGCAGAAATGAGCTAGAAATTGCTATGAACATGCTACCTCACTTTTCATGAACTTATCTATTATGTATAATGAATATGCTACCTCACTTTTCATGAACATCTATTGTATAATGAATATGCTACCTCACTTTTCATGAACTTATATATTGTATAATAAACATGCTACCTCACTTTTCATGAACTTATCTATTGTATAATGAATATGCTACCTCACTTTTCATGAACTTATCTATTGTATAATGAACATGGTACCTCACTTTTCATAAACTTATCTATTGTATAATGAATATGCTACCACACTTTTTATAAACTTATCCATAAAAAAAACATGACATTTTCTCCCTTAGAGTACATAGTCATTTCTTTAAAGCCATGAATGAAAATGCAAATGAACTTCTGACAAACATTACATTGTACAGAACCAGACTTGGAGGAGAGGTAATCTCGGTAGCACAAATTAAATTACACTTGACAAAGCAAAATTCATCCTAACTGAATCTCTGAAGGTAATCTCATTCAAGTGTATAAGTTAAAGAAATAATCTCCTTAAAAAATTTTTAAAATCACCGACTATAATCTCTTTTCGGGAAAATAATATTAAAAAATTACGTATCTTTCATATTACTAAAGATCATATATCTATCTTACATAAGTTTTCTTATTAAAGTTGAAAATGATATCTACATATTATTATTATTATTATTATTATTATTATTATTATTATTATTATTATTATTATTATTATTATTATTATTATTATTATTATTATTATTATTTATTATTATTATGATTATTATGATTCTTATTATTATTTCTTATTATTATTATTATGATTTTATTAAATTATTATTATTATTATTAAATTTTTTTTATTATTAATTTTGTTAATGATATATTATTATTATTATTATTATTATTATTATTATTATAATTATTATTATTATTTTTATTATTATTATTATAACAATTATTATTATTATTATTATTATTATTATTATTATTATTATTATTATTATTATTATTATTATTATTATTATTATTATTATTATTATTATTATTATTATTATTATTATTATTATTATTATTATTAATTTTTTTATTATTATTATTATTATAATTAGTAGTAGTACTACTTCTACTACCACTATTAGTAGCAGTAGTGGTAGTACTAATAGTAAAAAAATGTACCTGTGTTTACTTCATATATAGTTGTAAGAATAATTTCTAAAGAAGTTTTTAAAGCTTTCAAAACTTTGCTTTGGAAAGTTTTTTTACCAGCAGAATAAAAGATAAAGAAATAGTGAAAACATTAAGAGTAAATACAATATATATATATATATATATATATATATATATATAAAATATATATATATATATATATATATATATATATATATATATATATATATATATATATACTGTTATTATTATTATATATTTATATAAGGCTGTATATATATATATATATATATATAGCTATTAGTAATATCTATCTATTCACAAGAGGAACCTGGCTATATATATATAAACAATAGTGAAAACATATATATATACATATATTATATATATATATTATAATTATAAAATAAAACTGATAATGATTCTAGTCGAGTCGAAACGTTGTGTCTTAAAATGCTACATCTCGATCTGGTTTTGGTTTTCACTATAAGAACCAGGTTCATTGGGAACCACAATTACTTGGATCATATCTTCCAAGCACACATACACACATATAAATAAATATACATAAATATATATATATTATATTAGTTATTATAGTTATATGATATATATATTATTATATATTATTGTTGCTACGTTGCTACATATATATTGTTATTGGCAGCATATAGTTATTTATATTAAGTTGTTATTTGTTGTTATATATATATATATATATATATTATATATATATATATATTATTATTATTATATATATATATATAAAAAAATATGTTATATATATATATATATATATATATATATATATATATATATATATATAATATATATATATATATATATATATATATATATATATATATATATATATATATATATATATATATATATATATATATTATTATTATTATTATAGTTGAGCTGGTTATTGATGTTATATATATTACAAATTATTGTTATTATTGTATACATATTAAATATATATATATTAATAGCAGCTATTATTATATTATATATATATATATATATATATATATATATATATATATATATATATATTATTATTATATATATATTATTATTATTATTACATATTATTATTATATATGTTATTGTTATATGCATATATATTATTATTACATACATACATATTATATATTATATATATATTATTATATATATATATTATTGTTATTATTATATTATTACATATTATTATATTATATATTATTATTACATATATTATACGTGTGAATGTTTAATAAAATCATATATTGGTATATATTGTTATACATAATATTATATTATTATTATTATTATTATATATATATATATATATATATATATATATATATATATATAAATAGAGAGAGAGGAGTATTTCCAGTTATAAATTTATTCGTCCCTTGCATGGAATAATAACTGTTCCCACATATTTCAGGGTGGTTCCGGTTCCAAACTCCTTTGATAGAGTTGAAGCTAAGGCTAAGAGGCTTGTAAACTGTCCCATACTCTGACTCCCTTGACCCTCTTTCTATTCTTTTCTATAGGTATTGCAACGGCAGGTGCTGAGAATAGACCTCTCGCATCCCTCCCAATTACCAGGTCGCCTCAAACACAAGAAGTGCCTTGTTCTCTCATGAAAATGTGTGAATATTGGAGACTCAAGGACCACTCCTGTACCTTCCCTTCTTTCCGCACAATATCTGTTCTTAGGAACTCCTTGATCTCTCTCTCTTTATTTTTCCCAAATATTTAATCTTCTCCTCTCTACTTTAAGTCCCCAAGTGTCAAGTCAAATTTTAAGGGAATTATGTTAGGTCAAGGGGTCAGGTGGTTTTGTATTTCTCCACTATCTAAGTTTATCTTTTTCTTTATGTAAAATTCCTATTTATTTCTTTATAAAAGCTTTTTCCCAAGCTTTATTAAAGGAATAGCCCGTGAGTAGTGGTGGTGATATAAGGTTGTGGTCATATATATATATATATATATATATATATATATATATATATATATATATATATATATATTTTATATATTATTTTTATTTTTTGTTATATATATTATATATTATTATATTATATATATATTATTAATACCATGTGCAATCTTAATGGTGCATATTCATCTATTATATTTACTGATATTATTATTATTATTATTATTATATTATATATATTATTATTATTATTATATTATTATTATTATTATTATTATTATTATTATTATTATTATTATTATTTTTATTATTATTATTATTATTATTATTATTATTATTATTATTATTATTATTATTATTATTATTATTATTATTATTATTATTATTATTATTATTATTATTATTATTATTATTATTATTATTATTATTATTATTATTATTATTATTATTATTATTATATTATATTATTATTATTATTATTATTGTTATTATTACATTATTATTAATACACACACAATAATTAATTAATTAATTAATTAATATTACAATTATTATTTTAGGATTTATTTATTTATTTATTATTGATTTATAATTTTTGGCGATGTTATTGTTACTGCAAATTATTATCATCAAATAATAATAATAATAATAATAATAATAATAATAATAATAATAATAATAATAATAATAATAATAATAATAATAATAATAATAATAATAATAATAATAATAATAATATTATTGATATTTCATGATAGTAAATAATAATAATATAATAATAATAATAATAATAATAATATTATAATAATAATAATAATAATAATATAATAATATTAATAATAATAATAATAATATAATAATAATAATAATAATAATAATAATAATAAAAATAATAATAATAAAAGAGCAGAGGTAATATTTTTGTTTTGTTTGTTTTTATTGTTGACATTATTACTGAAATGCTCATAACTATTTTAATAGAATTTTATGTTATCCAAAATTGTAACTACAATAATCCCATAAACGAGTGGTTAAAAATAGAGAGAGAGAATGTGGTCTCTCTCTAGAATGTCAGAACCAGCAATTGGGATATCTCGTGGCAGCACTATTTAAGTTTCAGATGGTGTTTTGTACAAAAAATGAAAATTTTCCTTCCATCGACCAAAATTTCCACCAAAATTATTTCGGGGAAACCTTTCGGAAATTTATTATAAAAAGAAGGTACTATTTCCTTCTTCCTCACAACAATTCTCTTTGCAGGATATATATATTATTATTATTATTATATTGTTATTATATATATACATATTATTATTATTGTTGTTGTTGTTGTTAGCATGATAAAGATATATATATTTATATATATGCATATATATATATATATATATATAAAAATATATATATATATATATATAATATATATATTATATTGTTATTATTATTGTTATTATTATTGTTGTACATATATTATTATTATATATTATATATATACACATATATTACATATATATATATATATATTTTTATATATATATATTATTATTATTGCTATATTATTAAGTTATATATATATATATATATATATTTTTATATTATAAAAATATTTAATATATATATATTATTTATTATTATTTATTATATATTATAACTATATATATTATATATTATTATATACATATATACATATTATATTATTATATTATTGTTGTTATTACATACATATATAACATATATATATATAGAAGAAGAAGAAAATATATATATATATATATATATAAGAGTTATATATATATATATATATATATATATAGCATATATATATATATATATATATATATATATATATATATATTGGGACTACTTTGGAATTGGACCCTGTAATCGATATAGGGCGCGTGAAGACCTAGCTGAAAACATTTTTTAAAATATCGATTTATTATTTCTAATGATAAATTAAAGATTTTTCTTCCTTTTAATATTATTACAATGTAAGAATATTAAAAATTTAATTTGATGATTTTATTCAAATATTTAAAAAATATTTAAATTATATATATAGTTATATATGAGCAGCAGTATATATATATATATATATATATATATATATATAGTTATATATACACAGCTGTTATTGGTTATTAGTATGAGAGATATATACATGTATATATATATGTATGATATATAACATATATATATATATTATTATTGCTACATATATTACATATAGATGCTATTGGTTGGTTATATTATATTGTTATTATTGGTTATATTATTATTGGCATACACATATTATATTATATTATTATGTATATATATATATATATATATTATTATTATTATTGTTATTATTATTATTACATAATATTATTACATATATATACATTGGTTATTAAGGCGATATATATATATATGTTAAGAAGAAAGATAGCTATTATTATTATTATTACACATTATAAATAGCAAAGGCTATACATATTACATACATATTATACATATTACTATTGAAGAAAGTTATGTTGGCTATTAATATGTTGCTACATACATACATGGCTACATATTATTACGTATTACATGCCAGCATATACATATAGTTATAGAGCATACAGTTGTTATTGTTATTGTTATTATTGAGCATATTATTACATATATATACAGTTAGTTAAAGATATATTATTAAGGTTGGTTGCTATACATATATATTACATAATATTATTACATATATATATATTTATATATATATATTAATATATATATATATATATTATTGGTTATTATATATATATATTATTACATATATACATACATATATATTATTATTATTATTATATTATATGTATATATGTCACATAATATTATATATATATATATATATTGTAAAAATATGTACTTGAATATTTACTTATTAAATAATTTTAATAGTAAGTAAATTAAACTATGGCAAATTTAGTTATATTATTGCATTTTTTACTAACCTCTCAGATAAATTTAATAAATTAATAGAATATAAAGCACAATGAAGTGTGGAAAGCCTTTTCACTATTATAAAAATTGTAGGTGTAAATTCTCTCGTAAATGTAAGAACTGTAATTATTTTCATGCAGAATTTTTATGCATTAAAAAACAAAAGACTGTTAATTATGAAACTATGGAGAAATTGCTCTTAAAAAATGCTTCCTAACTAAAAAAGTTAAGGTTAATGTAAATCCAATAGAAATAGAACATGTTTCCAATATAGATGAAATTTTAGAGGTTAATTGCATATTAACAAAGAACCCACAGAATATAATAGTTCCTACCTTTTCTGCTCTTATAGAAGACAAGTGTGCTAGAATAATATATGATTCAGCTTCTATGAGTACATTTATTGCACTTAATAGCTTCAAAAGATTTAATTATGTTGTACTTAAAAAAAATGTAGTAATTAAGGTAAATGGTTTCAATGCAAGGCAACTTTATAGGACATTTGTTGTGCTGTTAAAGTTAAATATTAATAATAAATTAAATAACATACCAGCTATTGTAGTACCTGAAATAAGGTCTAAAATCAGTATTCAAATCTTAAATTCTATAGTTGATAGGTTTAAAGACCATAACTTTGCTTTGGCAAAAAAATTGATTAAAGAGAGAGAGGATGTGGATATTTTGCTTGGAATAAATGAGCTGTATGTACTACCTGTACTCTCATGTAGTTTTGGAAAAAAAATAATCTTTGATTATTGGTTGAAATTCATATTAATACTTCATCTTTAATTTATATTGTTTGGTGATTTAACTGTTTTGCAGAGTAATGTTAAATATCTTAGTTTATTGGACAAATATGTAGAATGCTTTGATGGACTAGAAAAGTACATTAAGAAGGATGAAAGTATTTGACAAGAGGCTGAGAACTTAAAAGTAGGTATAAATTTAAATGAGAGTTATGAATTGGATGATTTGAATGAAACCAATGCTCAATATACTAGTTATGATGATCCAAAAAATGGATGACATGCTTTTAAATGACTGTTTGGCTATTGAATATGTTGATAAGAGAGAGAGGTTTTCAAATAAAGTTAAAGAATTAATTTATTATCTTATAAATATTACTGAAAGACATTCTGATGGTCGCTTAATAACGCCAGCACTTTTTAATGAAAATATTAATGCTCAATTACCAAATAAAAAATACAATTGTAATTTGTATTTTCATTTTCATGTGTTGATCCTAAACTTGAGATCTAGTTATTATTCAAATTAAATTTCAAACCTATTGGTTCTTATATATACATAGTTTAGTTTTCTCTAAGCCCTCTTTTGGTTGTATTTTTTTATGAAGAGGCTGCAATTAATATTAAAATAAACAGGCACAAAAAGACTATATAATTAAATTTATGCAAATTTACGAAATTTTTGTCTACCTTGAACCTAATGGATTTATTGTGTATCATTTGCAGCTTGGCAAGCAAAGGAAGTGGCAAATTTGGGATCTTTATGACTCTCCATGAATGATTCAGTACACATACTTCAAATAAACTCCCGACGATCTTTAAAGTCCCATCATATAAAGAACGCAACTCTTTACTCATGCACAAATTTCATCTACCAAAGATATTTCTTTCTAAATTAATTATTTTGTATATATATATATATATATATATATAGTATATATATATACATATATATATATTATTATATTATATATATTATATATATATTATTATATATTAAGTTATATATATACATATATATATTATTATATATATTATATATAGTTATATATATTATTATATATTATTATATATATATATATTATAACATATATTAATATTATATGTTAATATTAAATTACAATCAAGAGTGAGCAATTTATTATGTTATATTAGCACATGTTATTGCTATTATTATTATTATTTATATATATATATTATTATTATTATTGCTAAGGTTGGTTGTTATTATTGTATATACATACATAGTTATATGATACATACATATGTTATATTAGTATTATTATTGTATATTATTATTGTTACATATTATTGTTATTGGCTACAAGGGTTATTATTATTATTGCTACATATTATTAGTTATTTATATTATGCTGGTTTGTGTATATACATACTATATAGATATATTATTATATATATATATATATATATATATATATATATATATATATATATATATATACGGTATATATATATCATATATTATTTATAAGGAATATATATATATATATTGCTTTATTATTACAATATTATTATCATTATTATATACATTATTATTATTACTATATATTACATGTATATATGTAATTAAATAAAAAACATTATATTAGTATTGTATTATTATTATTATATAATATATATATATATATACACACACACATACACACATGTATATATATATATATATATATATATATATATATATATATATATATATATATATATATATGAAAAGTCCGATTGCTTAATAGTACAAAAACCCAACAGGATATGGAAATCATATAAAACAATTAAAATAATAATTAGTTAATGATATTTGTAATTATTTGGAAAAACACAGATTATGTAATACCAATTATTTCAATAATATTCTCACGATATTAATAATTTTCACACGGTTTTTCCCCAAGGGTTTTTCCCACTTGCGCAATAGTAATTTTCATATTAGATTTTCTTTTGCATAAATTTTGTAACAATTTACAGGATACCCATCCTGTTGCTAAATCAAAAATAAGTTTTCGATAAACATCTAATGGGTATAAAAGGAAAGGATCAGGAGCTAGAGCTCATTATCCCGACAACCTCAACTACTATACAAAAGAAAAAAACAGTTTAATTCTATCAGTGAAATGAAAGCGAATTAAAAATAACTTAGAAAATTTTCGAATTAAAATTAACTTAGAAAATTTTCGGATTAAAATTAACTTAGAAAATTTTCGAAATAAAATTAACTTAGAAAATTTTCGGATTAAAATTAACTTAGAAAATTTTAAAATAAAATAACTTAGCATTTCTTTAACTTTTCTGAACTTTAGAAATTTTTTTGAAATAAAATTAACTTAGAATGAAGCGGCGCACTTAAAAACGCGAAAGCGTTTCACGAGCGTAAATGCGAAAACGCAATAGAACACCCAAACCGAATGAACGAAGTACATC
>JABUQX010098822.1:0-10000 GCA_015478945.1 Trachelipus rathkii
CACATATGCAGCCATAGGATCGAACGTTAGGGTCTTAAATAGTGCGAGTTCCCTCAATCATTAAGGAGGTCTTATTCGTAGATTTTCTCCATAGACAAACCTACAAGTAACCAGTTTTACATAAGCCTGATGTTCTTTACGGTCATATCTGGTGGAATTAGTATTACAAGAAGAACAGAATGCATGTTAATATATTGGTGTTAAAGCTTTTAATTGCAGCTTTTTAGTCGTTTCAGACTCCACGTGTTCCTTTAGTATTTATAAGACCGATATTTATAAACTTTGCCCCTTATGGCATAAATATAGAGAATAGGTCTTTTGACATATTATGTAAAACTATAGGATTCCATTACAATTAATAGAAAAGGGTACAAGAGCACAAAGGGTGCTCCTCTTTCCTTAAACAATCTCAAAGTTTCCGCACCACAATGTTATATTAGGCATTACAGTTACAGACATCTTAAGTCAAGCCCTAGTCTACGGCCTTCCCGAAGGACATGAAACATATTAATAATGAAGTTATTAATAAGTATGTTTAAAGTCAAATACTATGCAGAAGAAGAGAAATACTACTGTTGACTGGACGTTATTCTTCCCAATCTCAATTAGGCTCCCTACGCTAGGAGCAGCCCCATGTGTAAGAACCTTTCCTGTCAGTCACGGAGATAATCTCAACCCTTGTTCGTCCTCCTGCTGGGGCTGGCTTGAACAACTGATCGCTCCTCCCCGGAGGCTGCTACGATTTCTCTGTCCTCATATAGGAAATATGCACAAATCCAAAACCCTACTATCGGTATCGAATTCGGGCATTTTGGACAGCAGGCCCGCAGTTAGCTCCTCCAAATAGCGTTTATCCTCTTCGCCTTGTCAACCAAGCGGTGGCTATACCCGACACATCCGCCAAGTACTTTCTCCGCACCAAGCACCGCTGTTGAGCCGTAGGCGCGGAACTCATGCACCCTTTTTCCAGAAACAAATTGCTCCTCTTCAACATAGAGGCTGCATGACTAATTTTCTCCCTTTTGGGAAGATTTTAGTCGATTTCAAGCGGCCACTGCCGTGCACCAGTGACCACCTCTGCACCACTTCACCGCAGTGCAACCTCGAACACTGTGCTCACTAGTTGTTAAAAGTCAAAATTGCCCTTGCGGCACCGCAGTGCAGCGCAGGTGCAGCACCTTGCAAACCTGCAGCGCAGTGCGACACCTTGCACACCTTGCCTAGGCGTGGCGACACCTTGCAACACACTTGCAGAGGCAGTGGCACACCTCTAGCAAACCTGCGCAGAAGCGTGCGACACCTTGCAACACCTTGCAGTGGCAGTTGCAACCTTGCAACACCTGCAGTGGCTGCGACACGCTTGCAAACCGTCAGGCAGGCCTACCCTTGCAACACCTTGCAGAGGCAGTGCGACACCATTGCACACACCTTGCAGGCAGTGCAGCACCTTGCGGCACCGCAGTGCAGGCAGTGCAGCACCTTGCAACACCTTGCAGCGCAGTGCAGCACCTTGCGGCACCTTGCAGCGCAGTGCAGCACTGCAGCACCTTGCAGCGCAGTGCAGCACCTTGCAGCACCTTACACCGCAGGTAATCACCTTGCTCCAACCGGCTTGCACCACCTTGCACACCTTGACCTCAGTGCACTCCGACTGCAACACATTTACACCTCAGTTGCCACACTAGGTTAAAGATACAAAATTTGCATTGCCACCCAGTGCACCGAGAGTGAAGCTCAAAAGGGCGCATATTGACATCACCAGTCCCAATTTAGGTCGGCTGCAACAATGCTCTCTTCTATAATTGCTATTAATCTCAATTAATACTCCAGAAAAGTAAATTAAACCATGAGCACCGCAAGTTCCATTACCTCACAGCTACTTGCATGCCTACCGAACCACGTGGTGTCACCTATATAGAGCAACCTGCCTCTATTTATTGAGTGCTGTCAAAGCTACCTAGTCTAGGTCGGATTCCTTTCAGACATCAAGTTTATAATATGAGCGCGTAACGCTCCTGAGAGTCGGCGTTCATTCCGCAGGTACCTACTTTGAACATACTACTTAATATTCTATCCTTTCGGATGAGATTTGGTAATTAAGTCAGCAACATGGAAAAGGTTTTAACTGCGAAGAAGATAGCTACAGCATCAGAAAAAAATGTCGTAGTCAGTACAGTCATGGTAAGCGAGTACATTTTTCACCCAAAAGAGGTAAGTAAAACTCCCATATACCATAATAAATATAATTCAAACACCTCTGAACTACCACTATTCTTCAACTCTGTATACCTTCCTAATTCTTTTACAGAAATTAACTTAGCTTCTCAACCTTCTCTATCTTCGTCCACCAAATTGTTTCCGCGACATACCTGAGTAGCCCACTTAGATAAATCTGCTTACACCTCGTCGCACAGAGCAATACTTTTCTCAACCATTACAGGAAAGCTGAATGTTTCAGACGACTTCTTCTTATAACTGGTTACTTCTACCGAATTACAGATATGCTACATTCCAGCTAGTATCTCACCTGTTAAGGACTGGTTCAACATCCCGGCTTAAAAGTGGTGATTCTTCAACCCTTATGAAGTAAAAGGATTATCTTTTCTATGGTACCTTTCTTGGAAACTCTTTCTTACTTGCCCAAAATGGAAATTATAGTATTTTGTTTTAAAATAGTAACAATAGGCGCAGGGGGGATACAGTTGAATTTGACAATACTGGCGTACTCACTACATCTTCTCCTCTTCTGTACAAAACCACCAGAACCATACACTTTACACACACTCACGTTCTAAATGTTCTTTCCCGCTATGCACAAAATCCGGGAATTTACAAAGAAATTTTACCCAGCTCCTGAATCACAGTTAAGGACTTCAAACAAATACGTTTTAATACCTTCACAATTGAAGCTGCTTCGCTTTCTTATTAAGAATAGAACACTTTGCTTTAGCAGATGTCAGTAGGAGTCTGCCCTTTTAAACAAATTTTCTATAACTCATGGAAGCAGTCGGTTATGTGTATACCCGTCTTTAATTACCCATAGAACATGAACCATGACGAAGTGGGTAGAGACAGTCTGGAAAAGGATACATAGAACCATTATTTTCCTTAATAATTCCCCTTGCTTTTATTCCTAAAAAGAGCGTATGGAAAATGCGATCATAGTATATTACCGAAGTTGAATTCAATCACTAGTTCGGACAGTATCCTTGCCAATATTGCTGATCCTGTGTCACCTTATAGGGTCAACACGCGTGATCTCCGCGATTGATTCTTGCTCTCGGGGATTTCCACACTTGAATTGCGACCAATGTCTCGTTCCCTCACTGCTTTCTCACTCTAGAGTCCATTGGCGCAATATCCGAAATATGCCCAAGGCACGCGAAATCTCAGCATTTTTAGCCGTAACAATGAAATGGCACTCTCCGGCTTGCTAGCATCGTTGTTTACTTTTTTAGTAATTGACGACATTCTTATTCTTCAGTGACATCCTACACATTATAAACATCTTACAACGGTTTTTAATGCTTTTACAACGCTCACCTCAAAATTAAAGCTTGAAAAGTTTTCTTTCTTAAAAAGAGATTCACTTTCTTAGGTTTTAAAATCAGTGAGAAGGGGTTATCCCCAGATCCAGTCAATTGGAAGCGATTAAAGGATTTAAAATTCCTCAGAATGTGTCTGATGTCAGTAACCTTTGGGTTTCTTCATTATTTTCGCCACATTACTCCATATTTTTCCCTTGTGCGCCCTAATACTCTGCTCCTAAGGAGAAATTATTCCATTTCTGGGCAAATTGCAGCAAGCATCTGCTTATGACTCCTATTGAGAATTTTTACTTTAAATCCACACTTCTTTTCCCAGATTACTCTAAACCGTTTATTTTAAGCACAGATGCTTCTGATTTCGGTATAGGCGCTGTATTAGCCCAATGATGAAACTGGAAAGAAACCTTTAGCTTTCACTCCAAATGTTAAGTAAAGCTGAAATCAAACATAGCACGTACTAGAAAAAGACAACATTGCCTTATAGCACCACCGCTTTGACACCAAATTTAGAACTATCATTTGACGTTATCCCCTTAAAATTTACACAGATCATTCCGCATTAGTACACCTTTTAGACATAAACAATTAGCTGGTCGTCTAGAAAGGTGGAATCTCAAAATTCAGTTTTTAAACCCAGACATCTTCATTCGAAAGGTGAACTGGTATTATTATCCGGATTATTTAGTCGTCAGCCAGTTCGGACACTGGACACCTTTCTTTCTTCTAATGAAGAGATCCTGATCACAACTTCTGCCATTCACTGTTTAAAGAGTTTCAGAATCCGTCCAGAAGATCCTTACTATAGCTCTTGTTCTTAATCCTGTTCCAATTGTTTTTTCCGACTCTAGAGTATATACCTTTACAGACAATGTTATTTTCCAGGAACAGCGTAATTGTCCTAGACTATCGGAAATTATCAACAATATTGAAAATTCTCCTAACCCGGACAGATCTTATAGTCAAAGGTTTACTTTATTGGGTTTCTCCTAAAAACAAATATCTGCTTGAAGTTCCCGATTCTCTCATATATACTGTTATATTTTTGAATCATAACACACTTTCTGCAGGACATCCAGGTGCCGAACGCACTGAATACCGTGTAAGAGAAAGATATACCTTTCCTCGCCTATCTACTTTTATTTCTTTCTTCTGTAAACAATGTACTTCTTGTCTTGAAGTCAAAGGTTCCAAACCCCATCCAGTTGCTATCAACTCTTATCCCTTACCTTACTATCCTTTTTCTAGAGTACATTTAGACCATAGGTCCACTTCCAAAATGTAAAATTACAGGCGCAAAATACATCCTAGTTTTTAAGGATGCGCTCACTAGATATTGTGAAATATGCCCTGTAGCTTCTAGAGATGGTAAAGTTGTTGCCGAAACTCTCTTAAATAGAGTCATCTTGCATCATTCCGTACCGGAAATCCTCATCACGGACCGAGCTGCCGAATTCACGTCAGAGGTTTTCAACGAAGTTTGCAAAACGTGGATTAAAAATCGCACAATCGCCGTCAACATCCTCAAAGCAACAGCTTTTGAGAAAGGGGAAAAACGCATGGATTATTTACGTCATTTGTTTCTGCCCAGCCGACGAATTGGGGAAAATAAATTGCTATTTGCAAATCCCTAAATTCACTTATAACTCATCTCATTTGAAATACTCCTTCATTTTCTGGTCCATTTATTGTAGGCTACCACTACGCCCCTGACATTGTTTCTCACCTTGAACATAACACAGCTTAAAGGATACTCTATGGATTTATGCGGAAATGGCTGAAAGAGCAGCCGCCATTCCGTGAATTGGCTCGTCAGAAGTTAGAAAAGGAAACTTTCAGAATCGCTCAACAACAACATTCAAAGGCTCCTATACGTCCCATACGTGTTTGGCGATATGTCTAGTTACTTGCTGTGTAAACCTCCTCATTTATCTCCGAAAATTATTCAAGAAATGCGGTCGGTCTGTTCTTGGTAAATAACTGTTCTTAAATTTTACCAAAATATCTCCTTCCAGATGTCTATGTTTACAAATAAAGCAATCTGATCTCATGTGGATATTAAAGATTCTTCCCTGCCGATCGTACAGACGGTGGACATACATCTTTCTACCAGTTGAAATCTTATGATCCTATAGGAATCAACTTGCCCCGAAGAAGTCGTTTTCACCGTGTTTTCAACCCGTTGCCTTCCCTACCTCCGCTCTGCTCGGACGCCTTACGTCCATGTGAGGGGCCCTTCTGATACTATTCAGACACGATGTGATGCATGAGATGATCTGCATATATATTGCCACTCCTATAACAAGCTTGTACAACAACCCGATTCAGCCACGACATAGAGCTGCAACCACCAACAACTCCGAGACAGCCACCTCAACCAGGTTGCACAACAACAACTCGTTCAGCAATCACAGCGTGACAAACGGCTAGACGCCAGTAACAAACACACAATACGAGGACAACACATTAAGAGGTGTAAGCTCCTATTCCCTGAATCTTCGTTAACCTCCTTCGGTACATTCTTCTCCAAGACCACGTTCATCATCATCCCCAATCAAAAAACCCAAAGAGTCCCGATTCATCTTTAACACCTCCTTAATGGAAGTTTTATCCATATTTACAAATTCTTTAAGAAGAATATTCTTTATAGCTTCACCACCAGTTCTTTCCTTTCTCTAAACCTAATTTGTCTGGGCAGAGTCTTGCATAGCCTCCTCTTCTTTCTAGGCGTATCTTTCTACCCATAATAGTGGTCCTCCTTCTCCCCCAGACCAACAACAGGTGTTAGAATCCTGATTAGAATTATGATGAATACCTAATATCCAATCTTCTTTCTTCCCTGAAACTTTATTAAGGATGAATTAGACGAAATAATCCTTCTAACCGTCCTATCCAAATTTAGAGGTCCTCGTGCAATTCTCTATGAGACTCGCAGTCATGCGAGCCGAGTGTCCTCTCCTCCAGTTAATCCTGAATCGCCTTCTTTCCATTCAGTTGATCCGCGTACTATTTCCTGGACTCCCAATCCTAATGTTCGTTCTAGATCTGTTTCAGACATATTTAGACAGTTTCCCTTAGACGTGTCCAGAGTAGCACCTCCTGAATTACCCCAGAAGTCGAGAAACATTCCTCCTGCCTTACCTCTTAAGTCCAGAGATATTCCTCCTTCATTACCTTTAAAGTCAAGAGATATTCCTCCTGAATTGACACCTAAGCTTCCACCTAAATACCGCCAGTCTTCACCCAAATTCACCAGTGTTCTTGATTATTCTACTCCTACCTATTCACAAAGGATGTATCCTGTGCGTAACATTTTACACCCTTTTCATTCTACTCTATAACGGATGTTACAAATCCTTCTTCTAATATTTTACTCAACCTTCTACTACCTCGCACTACTGTCACTCCTTACACCAGTGTTACGGATTTTTCCAGCACTGGAGCTATTCCTAAACCAAGAAATTTAAACCATATCAACCATATACAAAATCAACAATATAATTATTACCCATAGAACACACATATATAACTCGTGTTCATCTCATATTTATTCAACGGATTCCTTGAAGTAAGTATGAAATTGTAAATTGTGTAAATAATTAGTTTTAAGAAATCAATCTACATCGTGTGTTCTACGCGCGATTTGAATATAGTAAGTAAGTAAGTCGAACTTTCGTGTGTTTATGCGCGCGTAATTTCGATCCTTTAGTACATAAGTTACACCTAAGTACATATCTTTTAAGTGTTATATCCTATACTATTATATGTTATACATTATACTCTTATATGTTTTGTACAGTATACTTTTATATGTTTTGTATTCTTATACTTTTATATGTTTAGGTCTATACCTAACTTTTTACAAAATGAAGAAAATAGAATAAAAATGAAAAACAAAAGAAAATAGAAAAAAAAATATGAAACTAAACTAAGTTTACATTACATTTAAAGTTAATTGATGTTATATGTATGCTTTTCGTGTTGATATATTATAGTTATGAAATATTCATCTATCTTAATCGTTATGTTCTTCCTTTTCAGATGTTGACTCTATCTCATCTCCTCAATTTCATTTCTCATGCTTCGCTTTGACTTTGCTTTTTATTAAGTTTCCTACCTAATGCTAAAACCATAAATGCCTTAATGATTACCTGGTCCTTCATGGATTTTTACAGCAACTTTCAAATTTATTTCTGATATTGGATCACGAGTTAGATTTTAAAAACTCTAGAGATTTATACAACTGTTAAGTCCAAAACTTGATGTCACAATTTATGTATCTTTCTTACCATTCTTTAGAAAGAAAATATTCTTAGAATCCACAATTCCTATTCGTAAGAAGAAACCTACTGGCGACCCTTTGAATTCTATTTCATTTTCTCTCCTATCCGTCCCTAAAAGAAGACTTCACATTAAACCGCTTAAACGACAATCCTTACATCTCTGCACATATCTCTACATAGCTTCCTTGCTGGAATCAATAACCATTATTCTACGTTATATCAAATGTATTTTAATCGTAGCTTTTCTACTTTACCACAACTGATTTCCTGAATGCATCATGGATAATTCTTTATGTCTTCCTTTCTCTACTTCCAGGAAAGCGTCAGTTGGTTTACTTGACGGCGTGGACAATTCCGTTCGTTCTTTATTGGAACTGCTATGACGATGACCCGTCAATCATTGACAGAAGAATAGCAGTATTGATCCGAAACAATCAGATAAACGATAAATTCCCTATTTTTTAATTTAGATACATTGAATCTAATCACAATTCACCTCTTACTTGGACCACAATCAATAGTTGATTTGAAAAATCAAACCTCAAATATCTCAATTAGCCTTTTCTCTTAATGCAATAAATTGATTAGATTATAGTTTCTATTTTAATACTTATGCAAATTTGTTAGAACTTAGAATAAATTATATTAGATGCTATTTATTGGCAACAAAAATACTTCCTATAAATTAGTATCCTATCTTAAATTTAAACCCTTCATTGTGAAAGTCAAGGGGAAATCATTAGGATACATGATACCCGTTCTCTCCAGAAATTTATGGAATTTCTTTCCTCACATGGACCTATTTTAGATACTATTCCTTTAGTATGAGTCACCGATCTAACTTCCCTTTTTGATCATGGACGTAATTAACGCTGAATATCGCTATGATTCCCTTTTCCCTACTCCTACTACTCTGGGCATTCGAGATTAGAGCTCAGACTTGAGCATAACATTCTTTGCAAAATAACTCAATGATGAAATATAGTTATATGTCCAATGTGCAATTTTCTCACTGTTTGCATGTACTTAATAATTCCATATGTCCCATGTTTCAGTCCCTTAGTTCATTTACGTCACCATCATGTGAATTGTTTTATACTATCATACATTCATGGATTAAACATAACACTCCATTACATTGTAATCATGAATATCATTTGAAAAGAACCATATTCAATTCAAGCCCATTCTAAAATAATCATTTCTTTTAATGGACCCGTAGAGCACAGCTAAATGTTCACATGTCCTCTAGTTAAAACCAACACTTGCCGTAATATCTAACTATATAATTGAATCAACGTGTACATTACCCAAATCAGATAACCTTTCATCAAATCTTCATGTATTGAAATCCCTAAAATTAATTAATTCTTCAATAATTGATGTCCCTGTATTTTCTCCTTTTTAAATCATTCATTTACCCAACTCCATATTTTTTCAAGTCACCTAAATAGTTTGGGACGTCAACATGGACTACATTAACTATCACTGAATCGTCACACGACTCCAACGGTATTAACATTACCCACTGTCTCTTATGCTTCTAGTTCGTTTATTACTGTATTTTTCATATGCACTCGTGTTTTTTCAGTTAATATATTTAACATTGAGACATTTACCAGGGCTAGTAATTTGATAATGACCTCGATAACTCCACTTCCCTTACGTACCGACCTCATTAGACTTAAATCTATGACACGACTTCCGTTATTCAACAACAGACCTAACGGATTACGTACTTTAGACTTTACGACCAACATTCAGAGACGTTATGATACTCCTCCTCTATTCCTATCCCCTAAACTTCAAAGATTTTAACCGGGTTTGATTTCGTTTCTTCGATGGATAGAAATTCTTGAAGCACAAATTCAAAAGTACGATGATTGGGATTTAAATCAAAACTTAAGTGCTAGCAATGAATATAATTAACCCTAGTAAGGGGCTCTATAAACTATCATTTATATAACTAAGAAGTCAGTGTGACGTCACTGATCAAAAATAGCCAATAGAAAATACTGGCTTAAAAATTATACCGAAAGATCTTCGAGAAATGAAAATGAAATCAGAGCTTTGAACAATCTGAAGTGAATTGAAGTGCAACTCTTGTTGTTAATTTAACCTTTTAAATTTAATCTTTAATTTTGTTTCAGTATTAAGTATCTGAGAATTGAA
>JABUQX010098822.1:17500-32088 GCA_015478945.1 Trachelipus rathkii
CCTGAGTATGGGTTCCCCCCCCCCCCACCGCCGCCTCCCCCCCCCCGGCCCCCCCCCCCCCGCACAACACCCATCCTATCCCCCCTCCACCGCCCCCACCCCCCCCCTCCCGCCCCCGCCCTCCCCCAACCGACCCTCCCGCCCCCCCCCCCCCCACGCCTCCCCCCCCCCCCCGCCCTCCCCCCCCCCCCACCCCCCCCCCCCCCCCCCCCCCCTCCCCCCTACTGATCAACAAATAACTCTACATAATAAAGTGCCCCATCAATAAAACGTAATCATAACCATACCACCCAATAATAATAATTAACGAGTAAAGAGGAAATATAATTTTAAGTTTGAGGCTTATTCTCTTTAACTCCCTCACCTTTCAGAAACATAGTCAACTCAAACATGAAAAGATTATGCTTTAAACCATCTTGCATAAAAGTGATGCAATACCCTATTATATTTGACCCTCTGTCAGGAATACAAGCAATGTGCAATTCCCATTGGCTTTACCGATTAAATATAACTATTATAAGACTAGACATGATAGGATCCACGTACTGGCGGTTTGGAATTCAAGTTCACTTTTGGCATGATCAGTCACCCCCTGACCCCGGACAAATACTTATGTAAAGGTCCTTGCGTAAACCGAGACATTCGTGGGAGCAGCGAATGAGAGATCATCATACCAACCAGCACAGCGAAAATGTCTTACTGGCGAAATCTCGGATGCGTATAAACAGCTCTACCTAAGTAACGAGATTTCTTTGCTTTTAACCAACAGAAACGACCCCAAGTAAACAAGCATACAATGGCCCGACTACAGAACCCATTATCAGCTTCAAACTACGATACCTTTCTCCTTCGACCCAACAACAAATCAAACAACAACCACAAAACAACAACAAAACGAGAGCATAGGCCACAATTAATCGATTTTGCTGGAGTATAACAAAGAAATTACGTATCTCGAGATTCTGAACTCCAATTGAAAATCGTAATTTCATTGCCTAACTTGCTTTACGACATCCTCTACTGACGTAACAATTCTGTGTTTCACATTAATATGCCCATCAACATGATAGCACTTACTCTGTACTAAGAATATTAATCGATACCAACGACGCTGTCTAACAACAACTAAGCTCCACGACATTAAACTGTTACATAAACACCAATGTTCCAGCACTTAAAACACTGTTAATAGTGACTACTAATTGCATAATTCATCAAAAGCGTTAGGCCTATTCATACTTTTACCTAAAGCCCTAATTAGTGCTTACAAAACATAAATTGTGACGTTAATTATTACATTAACACCATTTTATACTTTTAGCCAATATTTATCATTAATTCCATGTCTTATAAATTATCATACACCGATCCAGATGTATAACATTATGCATAACGCCTAGACAAAAAATTTTACACACAACTAAAATAAAGCTAACACTAAACATATCCTAACGCTCTAAAAAATTTCATTTGTTACCAGTGGACTACAACCAACACACCATACCACGACAATAATACCAACCTTGATATACAATTAAACAAAACTTTACCAGCACATTAAACAACACAGACTAATAAGTACAATAACACTATCGATTATGCATAATATACTCGTATAACCATATCTCAAGATGCTTTTTCATAAGCAAAAATATCATTCTAATCTATCCCAATGTTTACCTCACTTTAACATTATAGTACATCTAAACTCTCATGAGACAAAAATAGTTAACATTAAGTCAACTGTCTAATCCTATGCGTAACTCGAGTACTCTCAGGGAGATAAATATATGCTGCACGCAGTAACACAGAATCTGGTCTCCAACTCTAACTCAACTTCGTAGACATTTAACAAAATAATAATTCTATCTAAGCATACTCTCGTCTAGTTAGTTACTATCGATATACTCACGCATCGTCAAAGTTAATATGCGTCCATAGTCCCTCATAATACAGCGAGTTTATTAGACATAATACATAACTACAAAATAAATCATAATGCCTAACATAACATTAAAAATAGCGTCCTTAAGAATTTGCACGAACTTATATCACGTAACAATAATTTAACTGAGTTTAATAGCAGTATATAGTACTCGAGTAAACCATTCAAATCTGCGAGCCACATCTCCGCGCGTGATCCCCGTACCCTCAGTTCGCACCGCGTCCATATGTGATCTATTATGTGGACGTACGATTGATTCACACGTCATATATATTTCATGAGTAGCGTAAATCGTATAATCTTAATAACGAATATGTTATGCTTCCTTATTCTCAACCTTACGCAATGCATATATCGCATTTAATCAACAAGTATTGAGCACACTAGAGAAGGACTATACCCAATACAGTTATATACGCCTTAGGTAGCTATAATGTACTTAGAATGGCAACACAATAACAGACTAAGCGGTATAAAATCACGACTAAAATCCTGAAACAAATTCCCACTATCGAATGGGTAACAATAGTATGAACAGATACATACAAATTACATCAGAACTCAATTTCTCACTGTTCGGCAGCATCCATAGCACGCAGGTAAAGCCGTTTATCTACACAAATCCTAACAAAGGAACCAACTCCAAAGATGCCCCACCATATTGAATTGAATTGATCTATCTCATCAAAGCGTCACTCGTTTTGAGCTATAACCTCATTTACCTGTGAATAAAACGAGACATTAGCAAAAAGTCTAGGGCAAATCTAACATTATTCAACAAAAAACTTACCTAAGGTTCACCGTCTTCTAACACATCTTCTTCAGTTAACCCAGTAATATCTTACAAACCTCATCATTTCTCCCTAACAAATCAGTGTTATTTCACATTGTCATGCAGTTAAAGTTATCCTCTTTACTACATTAAGTTTATCTCTAGCTGACTACAATAAAACAGTTCAAACCACAAGATTTATGGCTAATGCACACACCTTCACCTTCCCGACCGATAGAAAAACCCAGAGAGTTATGCGCCGCCTCATTGGATAAGGTGTTCGAAGTGCCTGCGAGTGGTATCACCCGAAGGGGTTGTGAAGCGGGCTTTTTTGGGCGCCACGCCTTACACGCACTCGGGCGGTTGGACCCCCTCTCGCATATTACACCACCCTTATCAATGCTCGTCGTCATTCACCCACCCTGCGGTCGTTTTCTTCTTCGGAAAAAGTGAAAAGTGTTTGCTTTACACTCTTGCGTTAAGTGAACCAAATATACATGCTGTTTTCGTAAATCAGTACGATGATAGTATCCTGTTTACAATCATGCAATGTGTAGAAAAATAAACATCTCTGGTTGTTACGAGAGAATTCTGACTGGTGCTCTTTTCTTCAAGATCTACTCTGTGTGTTTAACTGCACTCTGTATTGATGTGTTAGAAACAGTATGAACCCCTAGCGCTTAAGTGTGTGTTGTTGAATAATAGCAATCTATAGTCTATACAGCTCGATACCAACGGATTTATTATCACATAGCTGCTCAATTTGACCGGTTACGTTCAAAACGAATGACACTTTGAATGAAAGCCCTAGTTGCTTCAATTTCATAGGTTCGAATTATGTCCCTTCGGTTTGTGGCAGCTCTTGATACGATTGCGTCCACTTTGTTAGGAGAATTTGTGCTAAGATACTTACCGAGCTTTACCCCTTTGAAACTCCCTGCTAATATGCTTCTCAGAAACGTCGAATACTTCATATCGTATTGCTCGTCAATTAAACCTATGATCCGTTTAGACACTAGTTACCTTTATGTATTCAGTTAGCGGAAAATTTTCAGATGTTAATGACTGATGTATTCATACGCTAAGGTATGTGTGAGGTTCTAACCACAATTTTGTAACTATTATATCTCCTAGTGGAAGTCCATTTATTGATTTGTTAGCTTTGATAGCTCTAAAACGTCGTTGATCAAGATTATATTCTGCTTAGGTAGTATCTATAAGCTATATACAAATAATCTCTCTTCATGTTATGTTACTGGCACAACAATGGGTACATGAAATCATGACATTCAAAATCAATAGCTTACCCAACTAATCACATGCGGTGGGACGAGGATATGGGTAACACGCGGGCTCTCTTATCTGTATGGGTCTGCTGAATTTAGGGGTTAAGTCTTTAGCATCCTTACTGATTTATCGCTTTAAATTCGGTAAACTACTACTACTATGACGGATGATATTATTACTACTAATGCTCCCATTACTGACGTACAAACTCTTTTTGCTGCTACTCCTACTTCCTTATTGTCCCCAACTGTTGTTAATACAATTCCTAGTTATGGTGCTCAGGGTGGAACCATGCCCCCCCTGGCTCAGCTTTGCATGATCCTGCCACGGGGTCTTTAACCTATGGGGGAATACATTATATGCCTGTATATACACAACCTCAAGGTTTTGGGTTAGGTTTACAACAACAGAGGGTTATTGCTAGTACAAATATGAATATGGGGGTCAGTAGTATTGGGATGCCAACTGTCGGTCAGGCCTCAATTTTCAACATCCTGACACAAATGGGTTCCATAGGGGTCCCTGCTTCTAGTACAGTTACTACGGGGCCATATGGTGCTAATTTCAATTTTAGTAGTAATGCAACTTCCGGAGGTCAGGGTGGGGGATTGCAGAACCCAATGCCCCAAGGTTACATGGCTATGCCAGGCACATACCAATACTACCAACAACCCCCTCCCCCTTCCCTATTAATATAGAAGCCAATAGTGCAGCACAAGAAGTGCCCTATTTAAATAATCCACATAGGTCTTTAATACAACCTATTCAAGGATCAGTACAGAGATTGTATAATACGAGATTCCCAGTAGTTAAATTGGAAGGTGAAAGGAACAAAGTCTGGTACGGCCCAAGTATACGTCAGTGGTTGACTAATGTTGAAGATGCCTTCAAGGCAGACAATGTTACCACTGACTATGGGAAACTAGCAACTTACTCTCACTATGTAGACCCTAAAGGTTCAGTAAGGAGGTTCATTGACGGTAGTACCGAATTGAAATACGCTACTGAATGGAATGTACTCGCAAGGCGCCTTCTGGGTGCTTATGATCCTCCAACGGTAGAGTCTACATTCACCTCTTTAAACAAGATTGACGAAATAGTATGGGAATCGAATATGACTTTCTTATCGTTTGTAAATCAACTCACCGTAGCCATAGACGACTACGATAGACATGCAATAGCTCAGTACGGTGAAGGTATCTCGGAAAAGACTAAACGCATGCTATTATTTTCAAAAGTATTCAAGTACACTTCAAAGGCCTTACAACCCAAAATAGTGGAATATTTCGACATAAATAAGAGCATTTTAGAACAAGTCGAGATTTATATCGCCAAGACTGCGAATGCTATAAACTCAATGACTCCACAGAAGTTTTCCATGTCTATTAATGTAAAAAGTAAGCAGAATGTTCATCAAGTTCAAGAGAAAAGTAGTAGAGAAAGACCGGGAGGAGCCAGAGAAAGACTAGGAACTAGAGAGAGACCTAGTAACCTAAAGGCTAGTATGCCTAGGTGTACTAAGTGCGAGAGATACGGTCACTCGACCAGAGAATGTATATATGATGCATTTTGCTCTAGTTGTAAAATGTATCATCAGAGGGGAACAAGTGAAGCTTGTGCTGGTACAAGCTGGGATTTCAATAGCCCTAGTGCTCTGAGAAGAATAAAGTATTTATCTCTTGCTCCTGAATGGACGAGAGAGCGGAAAGTAGTGAGTAAAGATAAGAATAGAAGTGAGAGAGTGCAAAAGGACAGGAGAGGTAACAGGAAACCAGAGAGTTCTCCTTCTTACTCTTTTTTCTCACCCTCTACTCTTTACACTATCCTTCACGTACCTTCCTTCTTCTGTAAACGTACAACGTCCATGTAATAAAACTCTCTGCGTCCTATGTCCGTGTGAATGTGTATCAGTCCAACCTCTCTCTCACGTCTTTTTCAGCTCATGCATAGCTCCGGCGCTACATGCATCAGCCATGAGGAGCTAATGGACGAAGCGCTGCTTATCCTTTCTCAAGGACCCAACGTGTCCTGTCCTATGAGAATTTCACTCTTATCTAATGAACAAGCTTCAACTTAATTATCCAACACTGAAAATAACATAGATCCAAATTTTCAGGGGGCGTTATGAATTTGACTTCAACTCATAACTGCCCCACCCCTCTCGGAGTCGATAGTATAAACGCTATAGATTCCCCTATGTCCTTTCTAATAGAAGACACTCTTCCCTCTTTACCACCCTCATACATACTCACAACTTCTAATCCAATGAAACCTGGGGTTTTATATGGTCTTCCTTTACAACTTACTTATAATTTCAGTCATAGGATTGAAACGTCAGCGCTCTTAGATAGTGGAGCCTCGCGCTCGATAATAAAGGAGGGTCTTTTCCGTAGATTTTTCCATAAGACCAACACTACAGGTAACCCAGTTTTACATAAGCCTGATGTTTCATTACGGTCAATATCTGGGCAGGAATTAGTAATACAAGGAAGAACAGAATTGCATGTTATAATTGGTGGTAAAGCATTTAAATGCAGCTTTTATGTCGTTCCAGACTCTACGTCGTTTCCTTTAGATATTTTAATAGGGACCGACACTTTAAAACTTTTGCCCCTTATGATAAATATAAGAAGAGATAGTGTCTATTTTGACGATATTAGTGGTGAAACTATAGAGATTCCATTACAATTAATAAGAAAAGGGTACAAGAGCACGAAGGGTGCTCCTCTTTCCTTAAACAATCTCCAAAGTTATCCACACCACAGAGGTACAATAATAGGTACAGACAGGTCTTATAGTCAGGCTCTTAAGTCTACGCCTCCACGAAAGGACATAGAACATACAAATAAGGTAAGTTATAATAGGGATGTATTAAGTTCAGTCAGTAATGCAATAAGAGATGGAAATACTGCTGTCGGTACCGGTACGTATTCTTCCAAATCTCCAATTAGGGTCTCTCCCTATACTGGGAGCAGCCACCCCACGTATAGAACCTCCGTCGGTACCGGAGATCATTCTATACCCTTGTATCGCTCCTCTGCTAGAGGCTGCTCGAATAACCTGTATCGCTCCTCTAATGGAGGCTGCTTGATTTCTCAAACCCCTTTCTCATTAAAGCATATTCGCTCCTCGTATAACAGAGGCTGCATGACTACTCCTGCTCCCACCATGGGGGAGTACGGGGAAAACCAAATCCCTACTAATCGTATATCGAATTTCGGTCATTTTGGACAGAGCACCGCAGTAGCTCCTCCACATAGGGTTCATCCACCTTCGCCTATATCACCAAGTGGTGACTATAGCCGAAGCACCGCAGTATTTTCTCAGCGCCGAGCACCGCTGTCTCGAACTGAGCGGAATACTGCGACGCCTTTTCCTAACAGAACTCTCCCGTCTTTATACGCTTCACCTCTTAGTGAAGGCAATAAAGGCTACGTTGAGTCTCCTGGTAATACTAAATCTCATAGTAATTATGGTCGGAGCACCGCAGTGCATCCCAGTATAAAAGCTCAACAAGTGCATTGTACACCACCACGTGCCAATTTAGGTCTGTGCAAACCAATGCAGTCTTCATTTAATGCCAGTAGGTCTCAATTTAGCTCACCACAGGGTGTATTAAATACGCACATTGCTGTGCCAACGCTTCCAAGTCCCATTTAGGGGGGTGGAAATTATAAAAGTGTCGATCACAACGTTTGCATGCCTAATAGAACCACCGGGGTGTCACCTCGTATAGGAGCACCACTGCCTCATAATTTAATTGAGCGTCCTGTCACAAGCTATCCTAGTCCTAGGTCGGATTCTTTTCAGACATCAATGGGTATAAATAATGAGCAGTATAACTCTCCAGGGAATCGGTGTCGTTCCGTAGTTCCTACCATGGAACATACTAATTATTATTCATCCCTTTCGGATGAGATGGATAATATAGATAATATGGAAAAAGGTTTAACTGCTGAAGAAGTAGTACAGCATCAGAAGAAATTGTTTAGTCAGTACAATAATAGTAAGCGAGTACGCTTCCACCCGACAGAGAGAAGTAAAACTCCCATACACAATTATGGATACACTTTTAAACACCCTTCTGAACCTACTCACTATTCTTCTAATTTTTTTTAATACCCTTACTAATTCTTTACAGGAGATTAATACAATTTCACATCCTTCCTTATCTTCGTCGCACACGACCAGATACGCGGAATTACTTGATAGTAGCCCAATTGAAATTAATTCTTCTTCCACCTCGTCGCACCAGATGCATATGCCTTACTCGGATAAAATTACAGAAAGCCTTAATGTTGTCATAGACGACTCCCTTTCTTATAATGTGTATACTATTTCGGACTTAGAAATTTTACCTTATTCACGGTATATTCTTCCTGTTTCTGTACAGTCCAACCTGTTTATGTACAGTCCAACATTGGTGCATCTCCTCCAGAGAACTTAGCACTCATTACTGAAAGCAAAAGTGATTATCTTTCCACAGGTACACTCTTCTTTGGAAACACTCTTTCTACTTGCCATAAAGGCAATATTTTGTTAGAATTAGTAAATTTAGGTGCAGATACAGTTACTTTCGACAATCACTGCCTACTTACTACAGCTTCCCCGCTTCTTTATAAAACCACAGAACCATACGACATTAACACTGTCACTGCTTCTAAAGGTCTTTCCGATGCACAAATCCGAGAAGTTTACAGAGAAATTTTGCTCTCTGAATCCAGTAAGGATTCAAACAAATATGTTTTAAATAATCCTTCACAACTTGAAGACATGCTTTCTTTCTTAGTTAAAAATAGAAACACTATTGCTTTAGCAGATGATCCAGTCGGTATCTGTCCTTTAAACAAATTTTCTATTAAACTCATGGAAGGCAGCCCGGATTATGTGTACACCCGTCCATATAGATTGCCACATAAATATATGGAAGCCATAGATGAATGGGTAGAAGACAGTTTGGAAAAAGGATACATAGAACCTAGTATTTCTCCTAATAATTCCCCTTTACTTTTAATTCCTAAAAAGAGCGGTGGAAAAATGAGAGTAGTAGTGGATTACCGGAAGTTGAATTCATTCACAGTTCCGGACAGGTATCCGCTGCCTAACATTGCAGAATCCTTGTCCCTTATAGGGTCCGCACGCGTTTTTAGCACGATTGACTTGCTCTCAGGCTTCAGTCACTTGGAATGCGAACCAACGTCTCGTCCTTACACTGCTTTCTCCACTTCTCGAGGGCATTGGCAAATGAGAATTATGCCTCAAGGTGCGCGCAATTCTCCGTCGATTTTTAGCCGTACGATGGAAATGGCACTCTCCGGCTTGCTAGGCGTTGTTTGTTTACTTTTTATTGACGATATTCTCATATTCAGTAAAGATATTCCTTCACATTATACACATCTTACAAAGGTTTTTAATGCTTTAACAAACGCTCACCTAAAAATAAAGCTTGAAAAGTGTTCTTTCTTTAAAAGTAGTGTCACTTTCTTAGGTTTTAAAATCAGTGAAAAGGGGCTATCCCCTGATCCGGTTAAATTGGAAGCTATTAAAGGATTTAAAATTCCTCAGAATGTGTCTGATGTCCGTTCAACCTCGGTTTCTTCAATTATTTTCGCCACATGATACCACATTATTCTTCCCTTGTGAAGCCTCTTACTTTACTCCTAAAGAAGAATATTCCATTTTCTTGGCAAATTGAACAACAGTCTGCTTATGACTCATTAAAGAAGTTTTTACTTTTAGATCCAGCACTTTCTTTCCCTGATTACTCTAAACCGTTCATTTTAAGCACAGATGCTTCTGATTTCGGTATAGGCGCTGTATTTGCTCAGTTGGATGAGAACGGGAAAGAAAAACCTTTGGCTTTCACTTCAAAAATGCTAAGTAAAGCCGAAATCAACTATAGCACGACCGAAAAGGAAGCATTGGCTATAGTACACGCTTTAACCAAATTTAGAACTATCATATTTGGTTATCCTCTTAAAATTTACACTGATCATTCCGCATTAGTACACCTTTTCAGACATAAACAATTAGCTGGTCGTCTAGAAAGGTGGAATCTCAAAATTCAGTCTTTCACCCAGAGATAGTTCATAGTCGAGGGTAACGTGAATATTATTCGGATTATCATTAGTCGTCACCCAGTTCTGACACTGGACACCTTTCTTCTTCTAAATGAAGACGATCCTGATCAACAAAACTTTCTGCCATTCGTTTACAAAGTTTTCAAATCCTCTCAAGAAGAAGGCTTCTATAAGCTCTTGTTCATAATCCTGTTCCAATAGCTTTTCCCGACACTAGAGTTTATACCTTTACAGATGATGTTATTTTCCAAGAACAGCGTAATTGTCCTAGACTATCGGAAATTATCAACAATATTGAAAATTCTTCTAACCCGGACAGCTGTCTCCAACATCTTATAGTCAAGGTTTTTTTTTTTACTTTTTTTGGGGGGGGGGGTTTTATATATAAAAAAAGAAAAACACACACTCTCATTTTCTGGCCCTCTCCCTCTTGCACACACCACAACAAGGGGGGGGGGCTTCTTTCTTTTTTTCAGATTCTCTCATATACTACTGTCTATATTTTTAAATTCATATATACACCTTCTGCAGGACCTCAGGTGTTGAGCACTGATACCGTATAAGGGGAAAGACTACTACATTTTCCGACCTATTAGTATTTATTTCTTTCTTCTGTAAACAATTGTTACTTCTGTATTGAAGTCAACCGGTTCAACTCATCCACCTCTCGCTACTCACCCTCCTATCCTCTTCACCTTTCTATCCTTTTTCTAAGAGTACAATTTGATACCCATAGTACACTCTTCCCAAATGTAAAATTACACGGCGCTAAACTACATCTGGTTTTCAAGGATGCGCTCAACTAGTATTGTGAATATGCCCTGTAGCTTTCTAGAGATGGTACAAGTAAGTTGCCCCGTAAACTCTCTAAAATAGCACACACTCTTCGCTCATTCGTACCGGAATCTCATCACGGACGAGCCTGGCCGAATTTACCACGCTCAGAGTTTTTCAACGAAGTTTGCAAAACGTGGAATATTAAAAATCGCACTATCGCCGTCCGACATCCTGCGAGCAACAGCTTGGTGGAGCGAGAAAATAGACGTATTGAGGATTACTTACGTCATTTTGTTTCCACACAGCACGACGATTGGGGCAAATACATTGCCTTTGCACAAATTTCCCTAAATTCTACTTATAACTCTTCTATTGGAATACTCCTCATTTTCTGGTCCATTTTTATGTTCGTAGGCTACCCTACGACCTCCCTGACTACGTTTCACCTTTTGTTAAAAAAACGCAGCCTTTAAAGGATCATCTATATGACTTTAACGCGAAATGGCCTGAAAGACTGCTGGCCATCGCGAATTGGCTCGACACACAAACTGCGCACACACGCACACTCTCAGCTCGCCAACAACACACACTCTAAGGCTCCAATACGTCATATACGTGTTGGCGATCCTACGTTTAATTCTGTTGCCAGTAAAACCTCCCATTTATTCCGACACTATTCAGAAATGGGTCCGGTCTCTTATTAGCTCTGTTAATGTCTTTCCAATTAACAAATATCTTTTAAGATGTCTTTTACAAATAGAGAATTTGGAAATCTCATGTTGATTAATTTAACAAATTCTCCCCTAATGCCAATTGTTTAAAAACCATCGCGACCAAGAATCTTCGTCAAGTTGGCAATCCTAATGATTCCTATACAGGAATCCTCAATTGCTCCCAAAACTGTCCAGCGTGGTTTTCGCACAGCCTCCTCCCCCCCACCTCCCACTGGCTCCGACGCCATTCGTCCTCGCTAGAGGGGGCCTCTCTCTGATACCTCCATTCAGCACAAACGATGAATGATGATGAGTATGAATCTCACACTACACTGCCCCCTCCAGTACACAAGCTGTGCACACATCCGATCCACCGCACAACACAGGTGCAACAACAACAACCTCCGAGTTCCAGCAACATCACCATTGCAACAAACAACTCCGAGTTCGCGCAACATCACCCAGGTTTGCCACAACCGGCTACCGCCAGCTCACAACAACAGCAATACCGAGACAGCAACACTCAAGAGCCTGTACTCCTATCTCTCTGATCTTCTTTAACCTCCTTCGGTACCGTCTTCCTCCCAAGAATAAGTCATCAATTACTCCCCATCACAAACAAGCCACAAGAGTTCATCCGATTAATCTTTGCACAGATCTATGGAAGTTTAATCATTTTACCCATTGCCTTACGAAAGAATATTCTATAAGCTCTCGCGCAGCTTTATTCTCCTTTTTCTCAACCTAATTTGTCTGGTCAGAGCTCATGCCTAGTTTCTCTCTCTTTCTAGAACGTTTCTTCTACTCACAGTAAGTGGTCTCCCGTCTTCCTGACCACAACAACGGTTGTAGAACCCTATTCAGTTACTCTCACGCACATATCCTAATATCCAATCTTTCCTTCTGCTCCTAAGAACTTTATGTAGGATGATAGAACGAATAGATCTTCCTACGTCCCTCTATCAAATTTAGGATGGTCCTGTGCCAAGTTCTCAATGAGACTTCGCAGTCATGCGAGACGAGTGTCGCCTCTCCTCCTGTTCATCCTGAATAACCTTTATTCCATTCAGTTGACTCCAAATTCCTATTTCTGAGCTCCCAATCCCAATGTGCGTCTAGATCTGTTTCTGACATATTTAGGCAAGGCAATTTCCTTTGGATGTGTCCAGAGTAGTTCCTCCTACATTCCCCTCTTTAATCACGACACACTCTCTCTCACATTACCTTTATTCAAGAGATTTCTTCCTACATTGCCACTTAAATCAGAGATACTTCCTCTGAATTGAACACCTAAGTTCCAACCTAAATTCACGTCAGAAGCTTTTCACACAAAAATTCACGAGTGACTCTTTGATTTATTCTACTCCTACTTTTCACAAAAGATGTATCCTGTGCGTCAATTTTACACCCTTTCCATTCCTACTCCTATAACGGATGTACAGAATTCCTTCTTCATTAATATTTTACCCTCAAACTTTACCTATCTTCACTCTGTCAATCCCTACACCAGTGGTAAGGATTTTTCAGTCCACTGGCAATTATTCTAAACCACAGAAAATAAACATACCTACTCATAATTACAAAATCAACAAATCCAATTATTGAACCCAAAGCACCACATATATAATCTCGTGTTCAACTCATATATTCAACGTGATCTCCTTGAAAGTAAATATAAACCTGTAAATTGTCGTATATAGCTCTCACATTTTAAGAGATAAATCTACATTCGTGTGTTTCTACGCGCGATTGACATTACAGTAAATAGTTATGCTGAACTTCTCCCGTGGTGTATGCGCGGGGATTTCGGATCTTTTAGTATGTAGTTCACTTAAGTTATATTCCTACCAGGTGTTATATCCTATACCTTAATACATAAGTTACACCTAAGTACTATTCCTCTCACACGCTCTCTCACTCACTCCCTTACTATTATTATGTTAACTGTAACACCTTATAATGTTTTGTAATTCTTATACCTTATTCTCGCTTGGGTTCTCACCCTTCCTTTTACCAAATGAAGAAAATAGGAATAAAATGCAAAAGAAATGAAAATTGAAAAAAACATTTTATGAACCCAACTTAAAGTTTACATTTAACATCTAATAGACATTTATATGTATGCCCTTTTTGTGTCTCTAATATACTTATATATATTATATATATCCTACCTATATATATATATCATACTATATATTATATATATATATATATATTATCATACTTATATATGTATATCATATATATATATATATATACCCTCTACCATATATAATATATATATACTTATATATATTATTATATATATATAATATATATATATATATATAATATATATATATATTATATACTATATATATATACTACTACTACTATATAAATAATATAACTATATATATATATATATAATTTATCCTATATATTAATATATATATAGTTATGAATTATTCATCTATCTTACACTTGTTATGTTCTTCCCCTTTTCAAGTGTTGCATTATCCTATCCTTCCTCATTTAATTTAATCATGCTTCGCTCTCGTCTCTCTCGCTCTCTCTCTCTCGTTTTAAAGTTTTCCTTATCTATGCTAAAACTTGATAATGCTATAATGATTAACCCTGGTCTCATCATGGATTTTGACAGCAACGTCAAATTTATTTCTGGATACTTAGATCTACGAGTAGATTTAAGGAACTCTAGAGAAATTTATACACAACTGTTAAGTTCCAAAACTGATGTCACCAATTTATGTGACTCTTTTCTTACCATTTTTTGAACGAAATTATGTTTTGAATCTCAATTCCTAATTCGACAAGAAGAAAATTTACTGGCGACCTTTGAATTTCTTGATCATTTTTCCCTCCTATCCTATCCCTAAAGAAGAACTACACTTTAAACGCTTTAACAGTCAATCTTAACATCTTCTGCTATAATCTTTACATAGTTCCTTGGTGGAATCAAAATAACCAAATCTATAGTAATCAAATGGATTTTTAGATCGGTATGCTCTTCATAC
>JABUQX010098823.1:0-10000 GCA_015478945.1 Trachelipus rathkii
AGAAGATGGGGTAGACTTGCGTGTGCGCTTGTATATATCCAAGCATTTGGACCGGGTATGGCAGCGCGTCACTGCTCTCCGCAAAGCTTCGCCTCCCTTCCGAATTATCGTTTTTAGCTTAGCCTAAACCCGTATAATTAGCTTTATCAAAATCGCTCAAATATCGGCTGTTTTGTTTGAATAGGGGCCGACTTCTTCTTGCTTTTTTTCTGTCAATAGTGGTGTTAGTCAGGGTTACATACTCTTATCTCCTACTTTTAATTAATGATTTTCTCTTAATGATCTTCTCGTCTGCACATCTAACTCTAATCCACCCCTCATATGCCAATGACTCGACGCTTTCATTCTTTCAACTCATTTCAATTCTGCTCTTTCTTTTCCCTCTTTTCTTTTACTTCTAGAATTTGCCTCTCGTCTTAATCTTTCCGATTCGCATTCTCGCTGATCTGGATAGAATTTTTCGCGGGTGGGGTCGTCTCAACCTTGTGAAATTCCATTCTTTAAAAACCCCCAACTTCTACAATCTCGTCCTCTCTAAGACACCTTCTAATACTCCTATCTCTTTCGCGGTTCTCTCGTCTCTCCTGTTTGACAATATAGAAACATGGCTTGGCATTAACATAAAGCAAAAAAAAAATGTCTTTGGAAACCTCACATCAGCAATGTGGAAGGTGGCTGCAAAGAAACTGGGAGTTCTGTTTAGACTGGCGAGACTTTTTTTCCTCTTCTCGGTTTCACTCCAGTATACAAGGGTCTCATCAGCCCTTTTATGGAGTACCTGTTCTCACATCTGGGGGGGGCTCAGGTTTCACCCGGCTTTTGGAATGTGGTCGAGTCAAAGGCAAAAGGTCTTATAAACTGTCGGCTGTACTTTCGCAGTTCGGGGCTTGAACCTGCTATCTTTGGCGGATGTTGGTGTGCTTTATCTCTTTTCTATTAGGTACCTAAGCGGCAGGTGCTCGAGGGAACTTTGCCACTCGCGTGCCACCTCCTTTAAGACGCCCAATCGTAGAGCACAAGGGGTGCTGTGTCGTCGCATGAGAGTGTTGTGTTGATATTAGCAACTCCAGGGGCCTAGTCGGCTGGGCGGTGCTTCCTTCTTTGCTGCCACTTCTGTTCTGTGGATATTCTCTTCCATCTTCTGCTGTTTTCCCTACCAATTTTAATCTCCCTCGCTTTAAAGCCCGCGTCTGTGCTCATCTGCGTAATTGGCGTTAGTGTGAAATTTTGTTTTGAGTGTAACACACCTGCCCTCCTTGATAGGAGCTTTGCCCGTGAGGCGGTGGTTGATAACTTAAAAAAAAAAAAAAAAAAAAAAAAAAAAAAAAAAAACGGATCCACTGACTGATTCACAAAGTATCTTTGTCTCCACAGTTTGGTGTTTCCTGTGTCATTCAGCTGAACTTATCTCCATACATTCCTTTCCACTTCTACCCACTTTTTACTATACTTTTTATTTATACTATTTAATGGGACTTGATCAAAGAACTCTTAAGTAACTGTATTCTTTCCTCTGCTGAAATGATCAATTTTATTTAGATGGAAAGATTTCATTAAATGGAAAAGTATTTAAGGAAAGTAATATAGTATATATATAATTATATATATATTCATATAATATATATATACTATATATATATATATATATATATATATATATATATATATGATATATATATAATATATATTATATATAATATTAAATATATAAACTCATAAGGTAAGGCAATATATATATATATATATATAAATATAATATAATATAGTATATAATATGATATATATATAGTATGATAATATATATATTACTATCGATAATATTACTAGCTGAGAATGGGTGAAGCATATATATAATTATATATATAGATATATATAATATATATATTATATAATATAATATGTATAGGTATATGCTGATATATATAATATTATATAGTACTATATAATATATATACTAGAATGTGGAGGGCATTATATATAGTAATATTAATGTATACATAGTCACTATAATAGTATATATAGTATAGGTATAATATATATATCATATATATATATATATATAGAACGATATATATGTATATTATATTATATATTATATATATATACTACTATATACTATATATATAGTATAATATATATAATATATAGATATATAGTATAATATATATCATATATATATATACATATATACTATATAGTATATATTATATATATATATATATATATATATATATGATATATAGTATATATATTATATATTATATGTATATATATTATATATATTTATATTATTAGTACTATATATATAATATAAATATATATATATATTTAGTATATATATATATATATATATATATATAATATAATATATTACATATATATAGTATATATTATATATATAATATAATATATATATATATAATTTTATAATATATATACGAAGGGAATAAAATAATCTATTTATGGTTTCTTAATAGAAATTACAAAAATAAAAAAAAATAAAAAAATTGTTTTATAAAGTATGAAAAAAAATAATTATTCCTTCTCCGCTCTCATTAAACAACAGTGAAAGTAAAAACTCGATTGTAAACTTTCATCGTTTATATTTGTGTATGGCTATGATGAAAAGCACTCATTAAACTGCGATTTATTTTAAGTCTTTCTTCTCGCGGTAAGAATTGAAGAAAATATATTTTGAGGGCCTTTTCAACAGTATAGGAAAAATATTTTTCTGCAGTGCACGTTGTTTGTGAGTGAGAGTAGACGTATTAAAAACTTAAACAATCGGCAAAGGTGACTGTTATACTATGGAATATTTATTAAATCTTAATAAATTTTTAATAGATATAAAATGGAATGGCTTTACTAAGATTGTTAGTGGTGAATCTTGTACTAAGTGAAAAAGAAACTTATACCCAGATAAAGACATCAAAGAAGAGATTGAAATTAAAGATGAACTCATTTTCATTTTACGTTTGATTTTGACACCGCTGAATTCTCATTTCTTCACTAAATAGAATGCAAAAGGTCTCTGTTGTAACTCCATCTGATTGAAAATTTTCCATCGTATATTTGGTGGGAATATTCAAAGCAAGCAATACATTTTCAAAATGATTAAATTTATAAGCGCACTGGCTAGTGATTACCGACATCAAAATATTTGAGGTTTTTTGATGAAGGTTCAATATCTTGATCTATTTGAAGCTCCTTCAAAACTTTGACAATTGCTTTAAAACTTCTCTATACTCTTAACGATCTATCGTTTCCATCTACTCATCTTGTTTCACATTTCTTGTCAGTTTTGACCATTTTTTCTCTGGGAGAATCTTCCCCTTTCTTTCTTTAAAATAATTATCTAAACTTTGTGACGCTAAAATAGTTCCGGAATCCATAGTTTTCATTACTCAATAAATTGTAATGTGTTACTACATAACACAATGAATGTGAGCAGCAATAAACATACAATACCACTGAATGTTTAAGACAGATTGATCACCTCTTAAACTTTTCTTAATAATTTCTGCACAATCATTTCGTTTTCGAATCAGAAAGTCACTATTTTTATTTCAACCTTCGTAGTATTACCTCCACAGGAGATTTTTCTTTGTTATTTCAGCAATAAATAAACTAAGAAAAATCTCACGAACAAGAAAAAATGTTATCAGCATTTTCTGTTTAATGATAAACATAACTTTTTTACTTTAATTTTTATTTTTATTATTCATATAATTTAAAATTAAGTTTTATTATTCTTACATATTAAAATTAAGAGACTCATGTCATATTTTTTTTTTTGATAGTAAAAATAATTTGGGGGAGCAGACCCCATCAGCCCCTCATGGATACTGCTTATATTAAATATAGTATATGTATATCATATATATATATAAGTATATATATATATATATATATATATATATATATATATATACTATATATATAATATTATATACAATATTATATTATATATACGTATATATATAATATAATATATATATAATATTAATAGTATAATATATATAAGTATATATATATATATAGTTTTATGATAATATATATATTGAAATCTGAAGAGCGAAGATAAATATGTGTATATATAAGATACAGTTTTTAATATTATATTATATATATATATATATATATATATAATACATATAATATATATATATATATATATATAGTATATATAGTATATAATATATATATATATATATATATATATATATATATATATATGATATATATATATATTATATTTATAATATATATATATATAGTATAATATATTATATATATATATATATATATTATATTATATATAATATATATATTTATTCAGTTATTCATTTATATTTATTCATTTATTATATAGTTAATAAAAATATATATCGAAAAATAATAACTATATATATATATATATATTTATAGCTATATATATATTATATATAAATGAATAAATATATATATATATAATATAATTATAATATATATATATATATATATATATTATAATATATATATAACTATATATATATATATATATATATATATATATATACTAATGGTAATGATTTTTTTACTATTATATATATATATATACTATATATTATATATATATATAATAGTAGTATATATATATATATATATATATTATATATATATATATAATATATATATATATATTAATTGACATTATTGATCTTGTCGTTGGTTAAGATTTTCTTCGCATACTTCAAGAAGGAAAAGAAGGAAACAGAGTAAAAGGATAGAGAATCATGAAATTCAAAAGAAAAAGTTCAACATCTCTCATTACTGTAAAAAAATAAAGTGCAAGAAATGTAAAGAGACACAGAGTGTGAAAAATTGATTAGAATGAGTTGACAAAGCGTTGGCAAAGAAATATTTGTAATGAAAAATACACAATTTCTTGTTAAACATAATTAATTATGCAGTTTTAAATTATTAACTGCGTAAGATTAGTATGTGTGATAAAGTATAGGATGCAAAAATAAGAACAAACTGAGGTTTTACGTAATAAATATTTACTTTTCGAAAACATTTTAAATAAAAGCGTGACTTAACATACATTTCAAAAATCCCCTCCCGACCACCGTACCTGGCTCACTACACATATATTATATATACTATTATATTTATATATATATATATATGCTTATATATATATCATATACTATATTATATATATAGACGTATATATATATATTATATATATACGTTATATAATATTATACTATATATAATATATATATATATATATATTATAAGCAGATTAAAATTTAAGCAATTCGTAAGTGGCCGCTGGTAATTCTGGTTTAGTAACCCTTCAGGAAGAGGCCCTTTATGCAACGGTTGACTGTGACATTGAATCCCCTTCAGTTGCTACCGCGCATTGCCATTTTTCAGTAAGAAAAAACAGCTAATGAAGTAATTCTCACGATCATTCAACCCATTAATCAATGTGGTGACACGAGCGGTGATAAGAATAGAGATAATATAATTATATTAATATATTTATATTATATAATATACGTAATATATATATATATATACGTACTGATATAGTATATATATATGTATATATATATACTTATATATTATATATATATATATATACTATATATTATATATAATATATGATAGTATATATATATATACTATATATATATATGATAAGTTATATATATATCTATATATATATATATATAAAACCCTGAAACCAGATATTTTGATAAATTGTATTTTTTTATTTTCGTAAATTTGGTGAGGGTGTGCGAGTGCGTGAGTGTTTTAAGCTTTCTAGATTTCTGAAATATTTAGCATATTTATTCTTGAAATTACGGTTTTATCGTTTTAACATTTAGCGTTTTTTTTTTTAGATCTTAAGCACTTCTAGTACTTTTGTTTTTCTTGTTGTTTTTTGTTTTTCTGTTTTTCTTTGTCTTTCTGCGGTTGTGTGTGCGTTTGTGATGGCAGATTTTGCGGCAGGCGCGGCTTTCTATGCGAGCTTTACCAAACATTCCCGCGTGCTTACATCTCTAAACTCTGCATCTGTGAAATACCACCTCTCTAACTCTCTAACCCTAACCTTTTCTCTTGTCTGAGACACAGATTCGGCTTAAGAATTGCATCTCTAAACTCGTTTTAATATATAGTGTATGAGTGGCGCCTACTCGGGAGCATGTAGGTCTGAGTATGATACACTAGAATCAACCGACTTCCAACCCGAATAACTGTATTTCATAATTTTCCGTCAAAGGGTGGAGTAATGTGCTATGTACAAGCAATAAACAACTCCTGTAACAGCGTGATGCGAGAATCTCGAATCTCGCAGACTTCGATGTTTGCGGGCTTAAAAATCTTTCTTCGCTTCTAAGCTACAATAAATCTTTGTGCGCTTCTGCTACTGCGGTTCTCCTAAGCTGAGAACAGGATTTTCACGCCTTTTTTGGAATATCGTTAGATACTTCTCAACGACGAGCTGTTAGGAATCGCTTCTCATTCCCAAATACTGAGAGTCCTCTTTCTAGGTCGGATTTCAATGGTACACACAAACACTGAATGGTTGAGGGTTCTCTCATCTGAATTTAGGTGGGGAAGGGCAGGCCGAATCATTTAAGCTATTTTTCCAAGTGATCGTGGAGTCAATAATTTAAAGAAACCCACCACATTCCGGTATCGCCAAGCCAATTCTTGAAACACACTGTGACATATGTTTCACACGCACTAGAGTCCCTTTCTCGATCTATAGAAATACCCATCCACCGTGTTCGGCTCACTATTATGGTAAATCTGAACGCACACGCTTATAGTCTCATTAATTTTAAAAACTTTCTCTCCCAACAAGATTTCATTCTGCCAAGCGCTGTCCATCTCTGCCTTAACGTGTTTTTTTTTTTTTCTGGGCACTTTGATCGGGCCGATTTGGGGGGGGCGCTTGGCGTTGCTATATCTTTCATAAACGGCTAACAAAATCTTTTCTGCCTGCGCTCATAATCCATGTGTTTCGCATCGTGCTTGTGTCTCACCGTGACGGCATTTCAGGCTAGAGACAGTGCGTATACCGGGAGGTGGAATCAAAATTCTGCGTTCTCCGCCTTATGCCCGTCTCGCTAACTTTTCATTCAGCTAGAAATCGTTGGCAGGGATTTACTCTTCGGCGAGCGAAGTGGGCTTTCATTTAAACGAAAGTGGCGCTCAGGCGACACAGCTGCCTTGGTCTTCTCCACCTACTGACCATCTTTCAGGCACTTTTTGCCAAATGAAATATCTCAAACAACTTCTGTAAATCTGTCTTTCCTTTTCTTATTCGATCGAATGGTTCTGTTGCTAATTCCTCCATCTGAAAGGCGCATCTCGTTTCTCTTCGCAGCTCCTTTTTTCCTTTAGAAACTCAATCCTGGAACTATTCTGGCATTCCTCTTCCTCCTCCTTCTCCTGCTCCTCTGTGTCCTATTGCCTTTGCCTGTGATTACATTTGATAGGGTGCATGGGCTCTCCTGAAATCTAATGAACGTTAGGAATATTGTTGTTGTTGTGTTTCGCGGATGCGCATTCTGCCCCCGAGTGGTTTGAAGGGAGTGTTCTCGCGTGCTATCACCTCCCCGTCGTTCAACTATATTCTGTATGTCTCAATACTATAATACTTTCCCCAAGTGTTGGAAGCACGCACATGTCATAACCTATTCGCGAAAAAGGAAGCCATCTTTGCATCGCTTCTAACTATCAAGCCGCCTCATAGCTCCAATTGTATTCTATCTAAGATCTTTGAAACCCTTCTCAAGTCTCATTCTTAGACATCCTGGAATCTCATCTCACTTTTTTAAGATTGATAGTATGGCTTTTCGGCGGCTTTGGGTCTACTGGCCGTATATACTATTTTCCTATCTTACTGATTTATGGTTTTCCGCTCTTACGAACTAGCGTGGAGACTTGGCGTGGTGGCGGGCTTGACATAATCCAGGCATTTGAAACGCGGGTAATGGCCATGGCATCACTCGGCTCTTCGCCAACTTCCCTTACCTCCATTTGGGTTTCACTTCTTCTCTTTGCTTACTTATTTCCTAGTTTTCTTTCAATAATCAGCTGTTGTTGGTGGGGCGACTTCTTCTTCTTTTTCTGTCAATAGTCGTGTTCCTCAGGATTCTGTCTTATCTCCTACTTTATTCTTAGCTGTTTTCATTAATGATCTTCTCACCATGCGCGTCTAAACTATATCCAACTCAATATGCCGATGACGGCCGCTTCATTCTTCACTCAATTTCTATTCTGTGGCTTCCATTTTACCTTCTAGAATTGCTTGTCCGTCATATAAAGCTTTCCGATTTCTATTTTCCTCGGCTGATCTGGAATAGAATTTCCGGGTGGGGTCGTCTTAATACAATTGTGAAATTCAATTCTTTAAAAAACATCCAAACTTCTAGCAAAATCTGCCCTCTCTAAGGACCACCTTCCTCTAAAAACTTTCTCTACAACTTTCCGTAGTTCTCTTTTCTGAACGGTTCTATCGTCTCCCTGTCGACAATCATAAACATCCTTGGCGCTTAACATAAACCAAAATAATGTTCTTGGAAAACCCTCCCATCACAGAATACGGTTCGCTAGGCGGGCCCATCAAAAGAAATTGGAAGTTCTGTTTTAAACTGCAAGACTTTTTTCTCTTCTTCTCAGTTACTCCAGCTTATACAAGGGCCTCATCGCCAGCCCTTGCATGGAGTAGTGCTCTCAGAAATAAAAAAAAAGAAATCTGGGTGGGGGCTCAGGTTTCATCATCACGCAGCTTTTAGCATATATTGTGAGTCAAAAGGCCAAAAAAAGGTTTTAAACCTGTTCTGTATCTTCTGCGTTCCAGTTCCAACCTTGACTCCCTCTAGTCTATTGCGGCTCAATGTTGGTGGGCTTTAAAAATAACATAAAAATAAAACAGATACCATCCTCTTTTCAGGATAGGTAAGGCCCACGAACGGCGGATCCTGCTGGGCAGGCGCGGTAGGTTGATCGAGGGAACTTTAATCAACACTCGTGTGACCAGGCACCTTTACGTAGCCCTCGTGTGGCTCAAGGGGTGCTGTGTCTGCACTATGAGTTTTCGTGTTGATATGGATAACTCTAGACTAGTGTCGTATGCGGTGCTTCCTTTCTTTCCTGCCACCCGATCTGTTCTGGTGGAAATTCTCTTCCATCTTCTATATTTCCTGCTTGAAATTTTAATCTAGAGACACACCCACTTCAAAGCCTGGCGTCTGTGCTCAATCTGCGTAATTTACGGTTAGTTCCAATGTTCAATTCTTAGGCGGTGCACACCGGGTACTCCCTCTCCTTGAATAGGCTCTGCCCGTGAGTGGTTTGGTGACAGCTGTAAATATTCATTTATAGTTAACGCTGATATTTTGTTAATGTAATATATTATATATTATTGGTATTTCATTATCCATTTTCGTGATTATTTTGTTATATTTTTCTTTTTATATATTTTTTTATTTATTCATTATATATTATTATTATAATATATATAATATATATTATATTACTTTAGTATATTATTTGATTGTATATTAATATATATTTATTAATATATATATATTATTTATAATATAATTATATATTAATATATATATATATATATAGTAGTGGGGATGTATTTTTAATTATTAAAGAGGAGAGTGTATTAATAATATTAATGACTTGTTTTAATATAATTTTTTTTTTTTTTTTTTTTTCTTTTGGAGTTATTGCTGTTGTAATTACTGTTATTGTTGATAAGAAATGAAGTCAGTGTTATCTTTTTAAAAATTGTGTCTCTTTTTCTTATGTGTTTTGTTTTTATTTTTTTTGTTTTAGTTTTATTTTTTTGTTGTTTGTGTTTTATTGTGGCTTGTCTTTGTTTTTTTTTTGTTTGTTTGATTTTTTTGTTTGGGTTTATGTGAGGAGAGTGTGGGTAGGGTTTGGTGTTTTTGGAGGCGTTTGGGTTGGGGTTTTTGGT
>JABUQX010098823.1:15000-24182 GCA_015478945.1 Trachelipus rathkii
CACGCACACCACTTTTTTTCTTACTACTGTGCACCAGGCTCCATTATTTTCTCTTCCGGAGAGCGACTCGTCATGGTTAATGAGTGTTCTCGCACTGCTAAGCACTATAGATGACAAGTTTCTCATTTTCCCTCTTACTGTTGTTAGAGAGGGGAGAGCACATTCTTTTTTCACTACTTTATCAACACATTTTTTATTTTTTTTATTTGTTGTATTTTCTGATATCATAATGTCATTTATTCCTCGCAAATATAATACTCATATATTATATATTATATTATATATATATTATATGATTATATATATTAATGTTATATTTTTTATATATATATATGTTTTAATTATAAATAAAAATTATTTTTATTGTTATATATATATATATATATATGGATTATTATTATTTGAATATATATATAATACATATATATATAGTTATTTATATATATATATATCATCAATTAATATGTTATATATTATTATATATTAGATAATTGTTATATATTATTATATATATATATATTAAATACTGATATATATTATATTATATATATATATGTTATTAAATATGTTGATGTATAATGAAAGTATGAAACTGTAAATTATGTATATAGTAAGTTTTAAGAGATCAATCTACATCGTGTGTTCTACGCGCGATTTTGAAATTATAGTAAGTAAGTAAGTCGAACTTTCGTGTGCTATGCGCGCGTGATTTCGATCCTTTAATACATAAGTTATACATAAGTATATACTCTTTAAGTTTTATTTCTTATACTTTTATATGTTCATATCCTATGAAAACAACGAATAAAGTTGACTGTAAATACATGGTAATTGTGGCAATTTTTTTATTAACAACACGTGGCAGTATTGCTTCATACCCATACCAAAACATCGATTACTTTTAAAAAATATCGATTTTTATGACTGCTCTGTATTCAAATATTACCCTAACTTTAATGGTGTTCATCATAGCTAAAAATATAGAGAAAGTGTAGCAATTCATTTTCTGTCTTTTAGTTAAGAGAGGAGAAGAATATGTATTTTGTTTTTTCAATATTTTAAACAATTTATTTTATTTTGTAATTTCTATCGGGTGTAAATCAATTATTTTTATTCTCGCATATGAAGAAGTAATTGTATTGATGATATATATTTATATGATAATATAATTTATATATATTATATGTATATATTTATATATATGTATATATATAATATATATATATTTATATATTATTATTATATATATATTAATATTATGAAGTATATTATGCTGAAGGAATAAATATTATTTGATACATCGTGAAATTACAAAAATAAAAAAAGTAAAAAATTGTTTATAGAATTGAAAATAATATATTTACGTTAGAGGCAAAAGTAAGTAAAAGAGTTGGAAAGCTTTCATCGTTTTATTGTGTAGCTATGATGAATACACTATTAAAAACGCCGGATTTAATTTTAGTCATTGTCTCACAACTTAAAATTTCTGGATCATGATATTTTTGAGCCTTATTCACAGTATATAGAAAAATATTTTTTCTGGAGTGGCACTTGTTTGGTGAGTGGAGATAGATGTAAAAACTTCAATCCAGAAGGTGATGATATAATATGGGATATTAATTTATTAAATTCTTATAAATTTTTATGTAATAGATATTGGAATGGCTTACTAAGAATTGTTAAGTGTGAAAGTCTTGTACTAGGTGAATTGCTGCTCTTAGATGGTGGTGAAAGATATCAGAACAAGAGATTTGTTAGAGATTTGTTTTTTTTGGGAGTATGTTATTTTTCGCAGTGTGTTTTGTGGACGGTTATTTTGTGTATTTTGTGGATGTTGCTTCTCTGGTTTGGATCGGTTTGTTGTGGTTGTGATATGTGGTGTATGGGGGGTGTTTTGGGCGTTGTGCGTGCAGTAATTTGGCGTCATGTTTGCTTCAGTAATGAATTGCAAGCTCTGTTTTTGTAACTTCAATGCTTTGATTGAAAAATTACAACAGGCTTTTGCTTTCTATTAAGTGAAGACAATGAGAATTTCAGCGTGTCAAAATCACGTAAATGAAAATACAGTTCTCAATAAAAAGAATTTGTCAAGATCGTCTTTCCTGAATGAATCTTTCAACACCAGTTGGAGAGCAAATTCCCGGTAGTGACAAGATTCAACACTTAACATCTTAGTATAAGCATTCCCTTTATATTATTAAAATTTTAAGAATTTATAAGATAATTCCATATATAACAGTACACCTTGATTGGTAGTTTTTTGACATTATCTCACTCACTACAAGGTGGACTCCAGAAAATATTTTTCCTATAGCGTGAAAGGCTCAAAATTATTTTCTATTCTACGGAGAAGAAAGACTAAAATAAATCGGTTAAATTGAGTGGTTCATCATAAGCTACAGATATAAGATGAAAGTTTACAATCATTTTCTTACGTTGTAAGAGAGGGGAGAGATATTATTTTGTTTCATATTTAATAAAACAATTTTTTATGTTTTTTATTTTTTTTGTAATTATCCTCTCGAGATAAATTATTTTATATCCCTCGCTATATATATATATTTATATTATTATTATGATAATAAGTAAATTAATTAGTATGTATATATGTATATATATATATATTATCATTATGATATATTAGTATATTATATATATTATATAATATATAATAATATATATATATATGCGAGGGAATATAAGCTATTATTCACTCTGATAGAATTAACAAAATGAAAAAAAATAAATTGGTTTTATATATGAAAAAAAATAATATTCTTCTCCTCTTTAACAACAGTAAGTAAAATGATTGTAACTTTCATCGTTTATATTGTGTAGCTATGATAATGATGAACACTCACTAAACCTATTTATTTTAGTCTTTCTTCTCCGGTAGAATTGGAAATTATTTTGACGCCTTTTGCACAGTTAGAAAATAATTTTTCTGGAGTGCACCCTTTGTTGTGAGTGGAGATAGATTCACACTTAACAATCTTAGTAAAGCCATTCCATTTATATCTATTAAATTTTAAGAATTTAATAAATAATTCATATATACAGTCACCTTTGGATTCGTTAATTTTTTTGACATCTATTTCACCACAACAGGTGCGACTCCAGGAAAATTTTTTCTAATACTGTGAAAAGGCTCAAAATATATTTTCTCAAATATCTACGGGAGAGAAAGACTAAAATAATCGGTTTAATGAGTGTTATCATACTACACAGATATAAACGATGGAAGTGTTTAAATCATTTTACGTACTGTGTTAAGAGAGGGAGAGAATTATTTTTCATATTTTTTAAGAAAAATTTTTGATTTTTTTTTTATTTTTTGTAATTCTATCGATGATAATATATTATTATATCCGTCAATACTATATTAGTATGTAATAGTATAGTATATTTATATATATATTATAATATATATGGTTATATATTATAATATATGATATATATACATATATTATATTAGTCGATATAGTTATATAAAAAATTTCAAGCAATATATGATATTTGAACTGCTTACTAGAAGTTAATTAATTAATGAGTATTTGAACCTTTGCTTACAAGAGGTAAATTAATTAATGAGTATTTGAACTTCTGCTTACCAGAAGTTAATTAAATAATGAGTATTTGAGTTTGTGCTTACTAGAAGTTAATTAATTAATGTGTATTTGAACTTCTGCTTATTAGAAGTTAATTAAATAATGAGTATTTGAACTTCTGCTTTATAGAAGTTAATTAATTAATGAGTATTTTAATTTCTGCTTATTAGAAGTTAATTAATTAATGTTAATTAATCTGCTTACTAGAAGTTAATTAATTAATGAGTATTTGAACTGCTTACTAGAAGTTAATTAATGAGTATTTAAACCTTTGCTTACAAGAAGTTAATTAATTAATGTGTATTTGAACTTCTGCTTACTAGAAGTTAATTAATTGAGTATTTGAACTTCTGCTTACTAGAAGTTAAACTAATGAGTATTCGAACTTCTGCTTACCAGAAGTTAATCAATTAATGAGTATTTGAAATTCAGCTTACTAGAATTTAATTAATTAATGAGTATTTGAGCTTCTGCCTACTAGAAGTTAATTTATTAATGAAGAAATGAAAATGTCTCGTGTCAGAATCTATATGTTAAATGAAAAAAAACAAGGAAATTCTTATTAATCAGTTTTCATGATGATTTTATCAAACACTAATTAAGAAGTAGACAAGTTTCTTTAGAGTCATAGATTCATACTTATCAATTTTTGTATAGCGATTCAATTTATATCTATTAAAAATTTAAATAAATTATTAAAATACATTTGATTTATATAGTCCCATTTGGATAGATACGGATTCTAGCCTCCATCTTACTCGTGGCCGTATTCCATACAAGATCATTCTTCTTTCGGCTCCTCTCTCTCTCTCTCAGGGGGGCACTTCTCTCTCTCTCTCTCTCTCTTACGCCCCCCCTATAATTCCTCTTGGAGCTCCGAGTACAATATACAAATTATGTCAATCCTCTCTCACTCTCTCTCATATTCGTCTCTATGATACCAGAAGATTCTAGCACTGTATCTTGCTTGTAATTTACAATTATTTTACTCTACCATGCTCTCTCATGTTCCTATGGTCTCTATGTCCTCTCTCAAGAAAAAAAACTGAATAACAATATACACTCTCAGCATCTCGATATACTCTCTCTCGAAACTTGCTCTCATGTCTCAATGGAGATATCTGTCTACTCTGTCTGATCTGTCTCTCTCTCTATCTCATCTACACCTGTATCTATTATGTTCTCTCTTTTCTAAAGTTCTTAATTTTGAAGTTTCGTTTCATATTCGTGCTTAAAGTTCAACTAGCTTTGTCGCTTTTTCTATACAGCTGGATTCTCTGTTGCACATTATTCTCCGCTAGAATTTTCAGTATGTCTCGATAGCCTTTGGCGGCTGCCAAAGCTGTTTAATCAATCTCGGAAGGCGTACCCGTTGATATTTCAAGCTGCAGACAAACACATATAAAAAAAAAAACAATTGCAGAAAATATAAAGAAATTATTAATACAGCATTCTTGAAGACCATAATTTTCACTATATTACTCTCTCATGCTCTCTCAGATACGAATTCTCCAATCTTTCTAGCAGTGGAAACTGCATCACTCTCCTTCACTCTCCTTCACTCTCCTTCACTCTCTACTATCTCTCCACTATCTCTATATATTATATATATATATATATATATATATATATATATATATATATATATATTATATAATATATATCTATATTATACTACTAATATATAGCTCTACTTACCTATCTATATACCTTCTGCTCTCTCTCTTCTCTCTTCAACCCTTTGCCTCGCCCTAAAATGAAATCTTCTGCCCTACGTCCCATGTATATATATATATATATCTATCTCTCTATATATATCTATATATATCTATATAGTATATATATACTATAGGATTCTATTTGCAGTCTATCTTACTTTATATAGAAATTCATATTAATATATATATATTTTCCAACTATTCACTCTCTGATATATCTCTCAGATAATAACAGAATCTAATGAGCAATCTAATTTAATCAATGAATATTTAATCATTATTCTTCATACTCATTCATATTACTAATATCTAATTACTATCTCTATCTTATCATTCTTATCTATCTCTCTCATATCTATATCTATCTCTCTATCTCTCTATCTCTATTTCTATCTCTCTCTCTCTCTATACTCTATTACAATAAAATTACAATTTATAAATATCTATCTCTCTTATCAATATAGTCTCTCTCTCTCTCTTCTCTCATATCATCTTCCCTATCTTTATTCCCCAATATCTTTATTTTTTATTAACACATAAAATATTAACCTACAAATACATAATTTATTTTTATTTAATAATTTTATTTATTTTATTATTATTATCTCTATACTAAACATATATTGTAGTATATTTTTTATTTAATATTGAAATAATTATTTATATATTGACATTTATTTGTGATTAAATATTACAATGATAATTGCATATTATTTTGCGTCACCTATATATCAATACAAAAGTGAAAAAAAGTGCTTAAAAATAAAACTGCAATCAATTATATAATTTATGTAATTTATTTTAATTTTCCTTATAGGTTAGAATGATAAGAAAATATCTTTCAAATATCTTATTATAATATATATATATATATATATATATATTAATATATAATATTAATATTTATATATTATTTATATAATATATATATATATATCATATAGACCTATGATTAAATATAGGCCTATGAGGTATGTAAATTTTATTTTATTTTATCGGGGGGTAGGTGGAGGCTCACTGCTGGAACTTTCGCTAAAGAGTAGATTATAATTTCCTAAAAATATATATTGAAAAGTTAAATTTTTTTTATATATATTAATACTATATAATATAATTAGTGATGAACATGAATCCGCAATTATCACGCATACTTATATTATATATACTCACGCATTTATGCGGAACTCTCACATTATTCACGCTACTATATTAATAATATGATAATATATCTATAATATCACGACAATATTATACCGAGGCATCGTGCATTAATAATACCTATAGAGCTATATATATACCTACACTATTCATAACGTCACTATTAATATTCGACATTTATATATATATTAAACTCACTAGCAATTCACTAACATCCTCCCTATTTTTGACTTCTCTTTAATTATAAAAGATGGCGCTCCATATTTCCATACATTTAATAGTAATTGTAATTTTGTCCATTTCATTAAAAAATTAATAAAAATTTGTATTATTTCCCTTATATCATATATAGTGGTAATGTTATTATATGGGAATTATAAAATTATTATTTTTAGATGAAAAATTTGAAAATTTCCGATTATTTATCAGATATATATAATATATATTATTATTATAATATATATATATATATATAATATATATTAATATTATATATATATGTAATATATTATATATTATATATATATTATTAATATATATATATATATATATATAATATATATATATATATTATATATATATTATATTAAAAATATTAAAATATATTATTAAATATATTAATTATATATATTAATATATATAATAATATATATATTAATATATAATTAAAATATATATTATATATATTATATATATATATATATTATATATATATATTATATTAATATATATATATAATATATATATATATATACTATTATATATATATATATATTATATATATTAAGTATATATAATAATCATATAATATAATATATATAATTTATATATATATTATATATAATAATATATATTATATAGTATATATATATATAATATATATATATATATTATATATATATATATATAGGTGGCTTAGAAGCTAGCAAAGGAACTGATAGATGATATGAAGGAAAGCAAGAAGAAGATTTTTAGATTTGCAAGAACGTATAGAGGAGCGAAGAAGTAGAGTATGTAATATCAAAGACAAAAAATGGAGAAACATTGGTAAGCCGGAGGAAAAAAACAAAAGGTGAATAGAGTACTTTGGATGAGTTGTTGAATGTGGGAGTGCAGTTGGTAAGAAGAGGGGAGAGAGAGGCAGGGAGGAGAGAAACCGTTGAGGGAAGAAGATGGTAAGGAGGTAATACGGAGGAGGAAATTTGGGAGCGGGGAGGGCCGTTAAGGAAAATGAAAGAGAGAAAAAAAATCCAGGTGAGGATGGGATAAATATTGAGTTGCTGGAGGAGGGAGGAGAGGGACTGAAAGCCTTGATGCTGAGATTTCTGAACAGGTGTTGGGTGGAGAGGTGAGTGCCGGAAGGTTGGGGAAGGTCATAATAGTTTCCCATTTATAAAGGTAAGGGGGTCGCAGGAAATTGTAAAAATTATTGAGGAATCTCACAAATGGATCACGTGGCGAAGTTATATGAAAGATATATTAGAAAGAAAAAATTTTAAGATAAAAAATTAATAGAGGCCAAAGATTGGGGGGTGAAGATGCAGTAAATGGGTACAGAAAAAAAAAAAGGGGGTTTGGGGGTTTTAAAAGAAAAGTACTACATATTTAATGTTTGCATTTACAATGATAGAAAAGACATGGGAATACAATAAGAGGCATATATCTCTTCATAGACTTGAAGAACATTTGATTCTGTACCCAGAGAGAACCTGTGGAGAGTTCCGGAGAGGATTATTTGAAGTTGGAGGCAGACTGATAAAGGGAGTAAAAAGTACATACGTGAATAGCATATAGAATAAGGTAAAAAGGATAATAAATAAAAAAAAATGGTTTGAGGTAAAAATTGGAGTAAGGCGCAAAGTAAGTTAGTGCGGGTCGCCGATACGTTTATGGCGTATTTTTGGACACAGTCATAAAAGGTGTAAAAGAGAGTTTAGAAGAGATTGACGGAGAATCATAGGCATATGCAAGATGATTTGGAGTGTTTTGAGGAAGGGTGGAGATAGTTTTGAAGTAGGGTTGAAGCAAATGGTTGCTGTGTTTTGGCAGAAAAGTTGACAAAACAGGATTTGAATATTTGAAATGTGGAGAAAACCAGAAAAGGTACATTGGTAGTAAGCAGGGAGTAGGAGGATGGGTTGATAGTGGAGGTAGACGTAGAGAGATTAAAAATGTTGATAGATATAAATATCTAGGAAGCACTTGGAAGAAAGGGGAGTGTGCAAGGAAATTAGACGAGTAGGATTGAGCATGTATGGCAGGAAACTGTAAGAGCAGTAAAAATATCCCCTCTTGAAAAAATAAATATATGAAACAACCAAAGAGGTGAAGAGAGCAATATAAAAGGAGTTATTGACGCTCGATACGTAATACTGTTGTATTGGCCGGAGACATGACGGCAATTGAACAAGAGGAGGGGAAGAGGCAGAGGTAGAAATTCAGTGAAGAACGGAGGTAATATGGAAATGTGTTCTAAGGACAATGATGGAAAGAGACAGAGAAGAGAGAGGTGAGAAACGAGACAAGTGAGGGAAGAGGTGGGTGTGAAACCCATGATGAATAAAGTGGACGCAGCAGACTAAGATGGTGGGGACATACCTGGAGAGGATGCGAGGGAGAGAGAGAGGAGAGAGAAGAAGAGAGAGAGAGAGAGAGACGAGAAGAGAGTGAGAGAGAAAGAGAGAGAGAGAGAGAGAGT
>JABUQX010098824.1:0-2500 GCA_015478945.1 Trachelipus rathkii
GCGTCGGCCAACCCTAGTTCATGGTGAAAATTGAGATCTGTCATTTTTGCTGCTTCAGTAGTTCTGTATTGAAAACATATCTTTGTACATTCCTCTACCAACCCAACCATCAATTTCTGTTTCTGGGTTTTACTCTTCTTCATTAATAAATTAATAAATAAATAAATAAATAAATAAATTTGCCTGGTATTGGAACATTAAATAACTTCTCTTGATAAAATGCATAACATTAATTTATCTTTGAGGGTATGGCAAGTTAATCTATTTGATCAACTGCGGTAGCAGTAGCAATAGAATTAACTGTAAACAACATATAATATATCGACAAACAACCTATAAATAATAATAAAAAAAATGCAAGGAAAAAGATTATGAAAGAATATTGTAACTCTTTCTCTCTTCAGTGCAGCAGTTCCAAAAATTAATACACACATTAGCTACTTCCTCAATTACAACAATTCAAATATATGTCATCCTCACTAATATATATATATATATATATATTTTTTTTTTTTTTTTTTTTTTTTACAGTTATCACCACCGCTCACGGGCAAAGCCCTATTCAAGGAGGGGGTGTTACACTCAACAAAATTTCAACTAACGCAAATTACGCAAGATGAGCACAGAACGCGGGGCTTTAAAGTGAGTGAGATTTTAAATTGAGTAGGAACACAGAGATGGAAGAGAATTCACAGAACAGATGTGGCAGGAAAGAAGGAGGCACCGCAGCGAACTAGTCTGGAGTTGCTAACATCAACACAAAACTCATGTGCCGACACAGCACCCCTTGTGCTGCGAGGGCGTCTTAAAGGGGGCGGCCGCGAGTGGAAAGCTCCCTCGAGCACCTGCCGCTACGGTACCTATAGAAAAGAGATAAAGCACCAACATCGCGCCGCAAAAGATAGAGGGTCAAGTGAACTAGAAAGAAACGGACAGTTTATAAGTCTTTTAGCCTTTGACTCGACCCTTTCCAAAAGCCGGGTGAAACCTGAGCCCCCCCAGATATGAGAGCAGTACTCCATACAAGGGCGATGAGACCCTTGTATAGCTGAAGTAACTGTTGAAGAGGAAAAAAGTCACGCAGTCTAAACAGAACTTCCCAGTTTCTTTGAGGGCGCCCTAGCAACCATTGTGATGTGGAGGTTTCCAAGACATTTTTTTGTTTATGTTAAGGGCCAAGGATGTTTTATATTGTCAACAGGAAGACGAGAAACCGTCGAAAGAGATAGGAAAGTTAGAAGGTGTTTAGAGGAGGGAGATTTGTAGAAGTTGGCGTTTTTAAAGAATAAATTTCACAAGGTGCGACGAACCCCACCCGGAAATTCCCTATTCACAGATCAGCGGAGAATCGGAGTCGGAAAGTTAGACGAGAGGCAATTCTAAGAAGTAAAAGAAGGAGCAGAATTGAATGAGTTGAAGAATGGAAGGGTCGTGTCATCGGCATATGAGTGAATAGAGTTAGATGAGCAGTTGAGAAGATCAATAATGAAACAGCAGGAATTAAAGTAGGAGATAAGACAGAAACCTGAGGAACACCACTATTGACAGGAAAAAAGGAAAGAAGACGTCGCCCCTCAACAACAGCCGATATTTGAGCGATTTGAAAGAAAGTAGACATAAGTAGCAAAGAGAAGGAGGAAACAACCCAAAGGAGGGGAGCTTTGAGAGCAGTGAGCGCGTGCCATAACCCGTCAAATGCTTTGGATTGTCAAGCGCCACGGCACGCAAGTCTCCGTCATTCCTGGAGGGTGGAAAACCTAAATCTGTTAGATAGGAAAGTAAATCACCAGTAGACCGCGAGCGCCGAAAGCCGTACTGGCGATCGGAAGAAGGGAATGAGATTCCAGATTGTCTAAGAAGAGAGAGTTGAGAAGGGTTTCAAAGATCTAGATAGAATACAGGTTAGAGCTCTAGGGCGATAGTTAGAAGATCAGAGCGGCTTCCTTTTCGGAATAGGTTGGACACATATGCGCGCTACCAACACTGAGGGAAAGTGCTAGTATTGAGGCATAGAGAATATAGTCCGAACGAGAGGAGGCGCCAGCACGGAAGCACACTCCCTCAAAACTCGGAGGAATGCCATCCCGGGCCACCCGCTTCCTAACGTTCATAGATTTCCGGAGCCCATGCACCCGATCAAATGGTATCTCAGGCAAGGCATAGGGGCACCTGAGAGGAGAAGGAGGAGGAAGAGGAATGCAAGAATCGTCCAAGGTTGAGTTAGATGAAAATAGGAGGCCGAAGAGATTGGCCTTGTCAGTTGGAGAGTTAGCAACAGAACCATCAGAACGAATAAGAGGATGGAAAGTAAGATTTACAGAAGTTGTTTGGAGATGTTTTGCAAGAGGCCAGAAAGATTTATCAGTAGGAGAACCAAGGAGGTTAGCCACTTTCGTTTGATGAAAGTCCGTTTGCTCGTCCGAGAGTATCCCTGCAACGATCTCTAGCTGAATGAAAAATTAGCGAGAGTGATAGAAGAACGAGAATTTTCCACCCCCGA
>JABUQX010098824.1:10000-17500 GCA_015478945.1 Trachelipus rathkii
TATAATCATGATCTCAAAAACTACAACCAGCTAACCGGAACAGGCAATACACATTGCTGAAATGCCGGTGAACTATTTTAGTGCGGAAACTGTCAAAAAAACAAAAAAAAAACAAAAAAAAAAATATTTTTTATAATTATAGTAATGATTAGTCGAAGCCTTATTAGAGACTTTTTATTACGTTACGTTAAAATAAATCGACTTTCTATTAAATTTTGGTTTCTATTTTTTTTAACTAACGAATACCCAAGGGTATACGACCGATGGCAGGAGTGGGTCCTCGGTCTCGGGGAACTACGGGGTTTGGACTATTCCCCCCATCCGGGAGGTCTCCGGGAACCGCACCTTTGGTCATTTGGGTGTCGCGGGGTTCCTCCGCCCCCTCCCCTACGTGGTATGGAACACGTCCCCCCCTGTGTTCCCGTCGGCTCGACCGCCGCCTACCTTTATTATATAATCATATATTACAAATAAATATCATATATAATAGTATATACTATATATATATATATATAATATATATATATATATATATATATATATTATATACTATGTGTACCCCGCCGGCTCGAGCTCCCCCTCCAAAAAAAAAAATTTGTTTATTTATTATTTTTTTTACATTTTTCGCACCCAAATTTTTTACCAGGATTCCAAAAATGTATTCTTTTCCCTGTAGCTATCGTAGTTTTTGAGATATGGATTGTAGCTCTTCTAGAGCTGGCCATATATATATATAATATATATATTATATATAAATATATATATATATATATATATATATATATATATAGTATATATATAATAGTTATAATATTATATATTATATAATATAATATATATATTATATATATATATATAGTTTGTTTTTCTTTGCTTTTTTTTTTTTTTTTAAGTTTAATGAATAATTTACTCACAGGAAGTGTTCAAATGTTTCATCTTTAATTAAGAAGTTTTCTTTGCCACATAAAATGATCTACTATTGTAGAAAATGTAGAAAATGTTGCAAGAATCCTAAAACTGTAAAAACATTTTAACACAGTTCGAATAAATCTTTGAAATTCATATTCACAAAAATAAGAACACAACATCACGCTTGAGAATTTTTAAAAAAATGGCGCTTTTAATTATATAAAGATATTTTTCCTTTGAAAGGTTCTAATAAATGCTGAATTTAATAACTAAAAAATGTTAAACATCTAGCTTATTCCCCAAATGGGTTTCCTCGATAGTTGTAATTTAAATATCGATAAATATGATAGGTCAATAAGAAAATTTATCTTACTTATATATATTTAGATATATAATATATATAAATATATATATATATATATATATATATATATATATATATATATATATATATATATATATATATATATATATATATATATATATATATATATATATATTTTTATATAATATTATATATATAATATTGTGTGTGTGTGTATGTGCTGTCAAATTCGTAAAAGATTATTTTTATTCAGTAATTTGTTTAACCTTGAAAAAAAAAATGAATTTAACCGAATTGTGCAAACCACCTTTATTAAATTGCCCTTTTTTACCTTTCTCAATTGTATTTCATTGACTTAACTTTAATTAATTGCTATAGTAGAAATTTTTTTTTCAATTCACAGTAGAATAACTTTTGTAAAGTTCGTTTATTAATTGATTGTTTCGGTGTCAAATCGAGTAACTACGTTATTCTATTATTTTAACGGAAATTGGGAGGCGTTGACTTCGTCGTGACGTCATAATTCAATTCAATTCAAAACAATTTATTCAAGACATGGCAAATACAATTAAGTTATAATAACAAAGATTACATAAATTTTTATATTGTATTGACAAATATTTTACAATTTCAAAACATCAATTCATTATAATAACTAAAATTAATTTCCCCTAGTACGTGAAATGGGTTCTACTAATTGCAAACGTATTGTGTCCTTTGAAACCCGAAATACATTAATAATAATGAGCTTAAAAATAATTAAAAACCATAAAAATAACAATAATAAATAATAATAATAATAATAATAATAATAATAAAATTAATAACAATAAATAAATAATAATATTATAAATAATAATAATAATAAATAATAATAATAATTCATAAATAATAATAATTAATAAAATAATAATAATAATAATAATAATAATAATAATAATAATAATAATAATAATAATAATAATAATAATAATAATAATAATAATAATAATAATAATAATAATTAATAATAATAATAATAATAATAAGTAATAATAATATCAATAATCAATATGTACAAAAACATTAACATTATTAACAGTAAATAAAAAATGGTAATAATAAACTAACAATAATAATAATAATTATATAATAATATAATAATAATAATAATATATAATAATAATAAGAATAATAATAATAATATAGTAAGATAATAATAATATATAATAAAAATAATAATAAAAATAATAATAATAATAAAATTAGTATAACACCACTCCACCTACTACGCTTGTACAATTACTAACTAACAACCTTTTTTTTACAATAATAATAATAATAATAATAATAATAAATATATGATATTAAATAATAATAATAATAATAATAATAATATAATAATCTTAACAATTAATAAAGATAATAATAATAATATAATAATAATAATAATAATAATAATTATACAGTGTAATATTAGTTACATTATTAAACAAGTGATCATAATATAATAATAATAATAATAATAATAATAATAATAATATAAATAATATAATAATAATAATAATAATAATTAATGATAATAATAATAATAATAATATAATAATACTACTAATATAATATAATAATACTAATAAATAATAATAATATAATAGTACTAAAATATATAGTAATAATGAATAATAATAATAAAATAAATAATAAATAATAATAATTAATAATAATAATAATAAAAATAATATAATAATAATATAATAAAATAATATAATAATACTAATAATAATTAATAACATAATAAAAATAATAGCTGATAATAACCACAATACACTACTACACTACCACCACCTACAGCTACTACTGATTAATACATAAATAGATAATAGTAATAACTTATAATACTAATAATAATAATAATAATACCTAATAATAATAATAAATATAATATATAATAATAATAATAGTTAATATAATAATAGAATAATAATAATAATAATTGTAAATAATTAAAATAGTACTAATAGTATCCATAATAATCGTTAATAATAATAAAAATATATATAAAAATTAATAATAATAATAATATAATAATAATAATAATACTAATAATAATAATCATATAAATAATAATACTAATAATAATAATAATAATAATAATAATAATAATAATAATTATAATAATATTATAAAAAATAATAATAATAATAATAAATAATAGTAATAATAAAATAATAATAATCAATAATAAATAATAATACAATAATAATAGTAATTATAGCCATAATAACGATAATAAATAGTAGTTTAACAAATAATATAATAATTAATAATAATACATACTAATAATACTCACTAATAATAATAATATAATAAAATACATAATAATAATATAATAATAATAATAATAAAATAATAATTATAATAATAATTAATAATAATAATAAAATATAATTACATACAATAATAATTACAATCACAATCATAATTACGACCAACAAATAAATTATTACAATTAAAAAGATAATTTTCAGCAATTATAATGTTGATAGTACTAAAATATAATTAATAATATAATAATATATAATAAATATTAATAATCATAATAATTAATAATAATAATAATAATAATAATAATAATAATAATTAAATTATAAATAATTATATAATAAAATAGATAATAATAATAAAAATAATAATAATAATAATAATATAATAATAATTAATAATGATAATAATAAATAATATAGATTAAATAATAATAATAATAATAATAATTAATATAATAATCATAATAATGTAATAATAATAATAATAATAATAATAACTAATGATAATAAGCTTTTACATAGGTTGAATCGTTGAGTTAGTTATTTCTTAATCTTTATTTAGATAATCGTTTTATTTTTTTAGCAAAAAGATTTGGTAGAGTTTTTCCGTTTTGCCTGTCTGTGGCATTGAGTTTTGTAAAGTTAGCTGCTTTGGTTAGACTGACACTTTGCAGTGCTTTTTTTAGTTCTCAGAAAAGGGTTTGTATGATAGATTAGTATTATTCAGAAAATTGTTTTGATTTGCTTCGCGCCTTGCTTGGTTTAAATGAAAATTTGTTAGCAAGAATTCACATGCATTATTATGGATATTTTATGTATCTCTTTCAGGAGTGATATATTTAGCAAGTCTTTAAACTGCAATATCTTTAGGTTTTGAATAATGGTTGTGTATGGCTGTAAAAGTCTCTTGTATTGCTAATGAGGCGAATAAATCGCTTTTGGATTACATTTACAGGGTGGATTACCGAGTTACTTGTGGTACCGTAGATAGGAAGACAGTAAAGTAAGTGGGGGTGTATTAGTGCATAGTATATTTTCCTAAGAATGAAAAGAGGTACAATATTTTTTAAATTTTATTAGCATATACATGTATCTCGACAGTCTGCTAACTAGGTTGTTAATATGATCTTTAAACGTCAGCTTTTTATCGATTGTTATTCCTAGTATTTTAGCGTTTGTAGCCCTATTTAGTTCTATATTGTTAATTTTAATATTATAGTTAAATCGTTAATTTGCTGGTTCCAAATACTAAAGTAAGATGTTTTTCTTAAATTTAAAGATAGCTTATTAGCATCTACCCATTTCATTATTTTTGTTAATGTGTCATCCTTTACCGAGATAGAGATCGGCATTTTTGTCATTTATTTAATATGGAGGTATCGGTCCAGCGAAATGATACCTGAAAAAGCGTCTGAGAGTTGAATCAGATATTTGTATATTAGGTGTCAAATAGAAAATGGTCCAAGAATTGAGGCCTGGGGTAATACGGCAGGTAGATGTTTTGAAGCGTGGGCTGAAGTAGTTTTCATTTAGTTTTTACGTATTGAGATGCTCTCCTTTAAGGTTAGCTTTTAAAACCATTGTAACGTTTGTTCCCTATCAAAACCCATTTTTGTTCTTTTCTTAGTAGTTATGTCATGCTCAATCATGTCAAAAGCTTTTTGTGAAATCTAATAATAATAAAAGGGAGGAGTCTTTATTTTCTATATTTCTGTAAAGTTTTTCGGTTAAGCAAATGAGGGCATCAGCAGTTGAGCGTCCTTTTTTAAATCCAAATTGTGAATCACTGAGAATGTTGTTTGATATAAAATATTCTGTTATCTGATTGAAAATTAATTTCTCAAATATTTTACTAATCGTATTTGTGATAGCTATTGGTCTGTAATTTTTTGCTATGGATAGATCTCCTTTTTTAGGTATAGGGATCACTTTTTTGCTGTTCTTGAAAATATTTAAAACTCCTGTCAAAAATGACTCATTGAACAATTTTTTTAAAGGGGTGGCTATTTTTTCGGCAGCGAGTTTAAGGATGTGGTTGGGGATAGTATGAACGAACATCAACAATTTTTTTATTTTTTTTATCCGGCTGATTTTACCTTTTTTACGTCAGACAGTCTGTGATGGTTTAAAAGGAGAAATGAGTCGCTCGTAGTCGGGGAGAAAGTTTCAATGATGTTCGGAATCATCCCTAATAAAATATAAACGCAAAAAAAGAAAAAAAAAGAAAAACAACATTTTTTTTTAATGAAGGAAAAAATTCATGTAATTTATGGTTTTGTTTACTCCCTGATTGAACGTCGCAGCGCCATCTATAAAGTTTATATCTTTGAGTTTTATTATGGCAACTATTGGGAGGCGGACCCTATGTGGGCTGTATAGCTACGATACGATAGCGGTAATAGGTAATTAAGAGTTTTTTCATTCCCTTGCCCAGGTTGGAGTCTATACATCCCTGATGGATGCTTTTCTATACAAAACCCTCTAATCGTACCTATTTACTTACCTTTCCTTAATTACCTAATGTCACCCTTTTATTCAACATCCTCCTTTAGCCAACTACATCACATTTCTCTTTTACTTTTTATGTCAGATTTACATTCGTTCAAGTCGAATTACTTCAATCCACTTTCTTTTTCAGTCCTCACCCAGATCTCGGTCGGTTTTCCCAACACAACTCGCCACTATACATTCGCTTAACCACCGACTATCAATTCATTCTTTCCACATTTGACTCACATATACCATCTCAACATCTTTTATTGAGGGATTCTATGATTTAAGATCTTTTTCGATGACACAACATTTCTTTATAATTATCACGACAAGTTTCATGTTTTTATTCATTTTTTGCTTCTTTCACATTCCATTAGCATGCTAACTTCTTTAATATTGTCCATCATTAACATTTATTTGAACTTTAGATTCTTTTTTCACTTTTCATTATATCTTCCAGACCTCTCATAGTCTCACTTACTATACAATAGATACCAGGTTAACAGTATCATACTCTCTCTTCATGTAAGTACCCTAGCGCAACTTCAAGTACTTTCTAGATTCTCCCTTTCATTTTTCACAACGTTTATTTTATTTTTAATTGCATCCTAAGCAATCTTATACTGTCCTTTCTAACTTTTCCTTCTGTTATCATACTGCATCATCCGTTCCTTTCATTATCCACATCCTATACTTTCTTGTCTCTTATTTAATATTTTTAAACACTCAAGACACTCTGTTTTCAGCTGCTTTCACCAATTTAACATTAATCTCATCAACTCACTTAGAGTGATCTGTCTCCTCACTACTAACTAATCACTAACCTACATTTAACTCTTTTTTTTTCTTATTTTGATTTTACTTAATTTTTGATCGTCGTTTACAGCAGTATTTTTTTCGTAAGCTGTTTCTTTCCTTTTCGTGGCTTGTTTTATGGATGGCGTAGGAGCCCGGCTGACGTGTGGAGCGGTCCGGTCTTGTAGCTCCGGACGCGCGGGGCTCGCATCTATTCATGTGCAGTGAGGGAATGGATGTGTCTTCATACTACTTCTCTTCTTTGTCTCATAATTCTCTTATATCTAATCCTCAATCCATCTCAAACTGCTCCTCAGATTTTTCCAGTGTCCAACTCATGTTTCATGATCAAATTATTTCCTTCTACGCATTAATATTTCAATAGGTTAGGTTTTTCACTACTTTCTTTTTCTTTTTGTGATACCTCCACTATCTATCTACTCCATTTTCTCCATCATTCTTCAACATATCCATTACCCTGTTCATCTAACCACTCGAATTCTTATTTCAAATACTCCAACATCCATCTATATCTAAATTTGAATAACCAATGGGACATATACACTACAACCTGTCCTTACCACTCCTTCGCTATTTATATACTTCACTAAATCCAATCACCATTTAGATCTACCATTTTAATTCTCTTAACTACATATACTTCACTATTTTGTT
>JABUQX010098824.1:22500-24273 GCA_015478945.1 Trachelipus rathkii
GTACTTGATACCATGTACTTGTACTTGTGCTTGTACTTAACTTGTACTTGTACTTGAACCAATTCTAGAGTACTTGTACTTGTACTTTGTGAATTTGTACTTGAGCCCAAGCCTGATATATATATATATATATATATAGTATATATAATATATATATATATATATATATATATATATAATATATTTATATATATATATAATATTATATATATATTATTATATATATATATATATATATTATATATTATATATATATATATATATAATATACTACATATATATATATATATTGATATTATATTATATATATAATACTATATATACTATATATTATATATATATATATATACATATATATATATATTAATATATATTATAATATATATATATATATATATAGTATTATATATATATATATATATAATATATATTTTATATATATATATATATAACTATATAATATATATTATATATATTATATTATATTATATATATATATATATATAATATATATATATATATATATTATAATATATATATATATATATTTATATATATATATATATATATATATATATATATATATATATTATTAGTATATATATTATATATATAAAAAAAATAATATAATACTATATATATATATATATATATATATATATATATATACTATTATTATCAGGGTACGACTTGCTAGTTGGTGGCTTCTTTTGTGATGCAAGCACCTATATAAAGAGGATGGGTAAATTAGGAAATCCATATTTGAAATTGAGGTATTTAATTTAACCATATAGTTAGATATTCAATAAAAGTAAAGTAATAAGTCCCTTCTGTTGGGAGATACTCTCTGTAGGCGAATTGAAGTCGCAGCCTTTTTCCAGTGCGTTTTTCGAACTTTCCTCTAGACTCTTCGTTAGCGGCGAAAATTGTTGATCGAAATTCGAGTCGCAGCCTTTTTCCTTGAAATTTACCTCACTTGCAGGAGGAATTCTAGAGAGAGTATCTTGAGCTGAATTTATTTCTTTGATTCTTCTTGTTAATGTATCTGACTCTGTTATCTGACTGAGAGTATGCTCAAAAGAACGGTTTTATATATATTTGTCACTTTGACTTATGAATAAAAATTTTGCTCGCGCAAATCTTAGCATAAGTATGAACCCTAAATTAAAATTTTTTACAAGTTATAATGGAAGTACTCAATATTACTTCTGCTGCTAAACACGGAGTGAGAAAGTTTGTTTATAATAATTATACAGGAAATAATAACTAAAATACACAAAATTAAAGTACTTTCAAATGCAAACATTTAATTATGTCCGAAGAAATAAGTAGACATATAAACATTTGAAGGCAAAAATAGTAAACATGAAATTTGAAAGAATATTCAAATACGAGGATAACTGGTTACATCGAAGATCTAAACATATATACAAATATTTAAATACATATAAATACAATAATGTTATATATAGCAGAAAATAAAAAGTGCATTTAAACACAAGCATATTTGGTTATATCGGTTAGATATAACAACATACAAACATTTAAATGCATAAATATTACAAAAACGTTAATACATAATATTATTGAAATCATGAAAACAATTGAATTATTCACAAGTTAATAGGCCACATTGATCGAACCATTAAATCCAAGAAAAGGTCAGTAAAAGACGTTTCTAACGTATCCATGATTTGCCAATGCGCAGTATTTTCATTGATGTGTGTGTAGTTACGAAGAGAAACATTGCTTGAATACTGATAGAGGAGAGAG
>JABUQX010098825.1:0-10000 GCA_015478945.1 Trachelipus rathkii
TATATAATTATATATATATATATATATATATATTATTATATATATATCATGTAATACATAGGTTATATTAATATATATAATAGGCTTAAGGGGAAATAATTAATAACACTGGGGAAAGTATTTCTCTGCTTCGAAACACAGTTCACACCCGTTTACTCGCCGTTTCATTATTGCGTGCGCAACTTTCAAACACAGATCTATACTATTTGATTTCAGCAGAGCTAATGGGCTCGCAATTGCTGGAGTACTTGGAAGCTTTCCCGCTTGGCTCTGGTCATACAGGAAAATGCATTAGCAAAACGTTCTGAAAACGAATTGTGGAAGAATTGGAAAAGAGAGCCACAACCTTGAAGTGAAGTTACAGAACTTTGAGTCTTAGGAATAAGGGTAATTGAGGAGATGGGTGTCTTATTGGATATGTTACTATGTAAGGTTTGTTTGTAGAAATTTAGGTATTTCTTAGGGTGCGTCATGGCTTACATCGTGGGATTGTTTTTAAGGAATTTGCGGTGTTTGAGCATGTAAAAGCTTTGGCGCCTCTTGCAACACATTTGTTGATTCGATTCATTTGGCACACAAACTTACTTACTACAAAGGACCCCCCTCTCGTAGAAATAATCTTTGCCAAAAGATTTGGTTCAATCAACATATGTGTGCAGTATGTCCAAACATCATACTAAACATCCATTGAGATGGTAGTACTCGCATCTCCATGAATGGGATGTGAGTGAGTTCCTGCGAACAAGGATGGAAAGACAGGATAACCTGGTGTTTGGTGTACAGGGCTGGCTATGTGTAATTTATTTGTTTCTGTCTCCAAATAGAACGTAACTGGAGACAAAGTTCGCATATTAGTGTCATGGCGGTGCATCACTATATTCATTATTTAACACGCAACCTTTCGTAAGAGCGCGAGATGGTTTTTCTTATTTTTCAAGAGTGCTTTTAATCATTTTAAAGTTTGTCATGCAGTTTAAAGCAAATGTTAATATCGCTAAATACCAACTACTTAGAAGAAAATTAGTGCTTACTAAAACTATGTTAGCTTTACTACGAAGTATTCTAGCTTAAAAGTATGGTTAGTTTTCTTACAAAATAAAATGGTCGCCAGATTAAAATTAATCAAGATTCGAACATGAAAGCTTTAAAGTTAATTAAAACAAAGCAATAAAGGTTAAAGGTTATTGGTTATTAAAACAAAGCATTAACTCAAAACTACAAGTAATTTTATAGCGGATGCTAAAGCATTACAAAAAATAAACTGCATGCTGCTTTTCTAAATGGTCATATAGAAACTGACTTGTTGAATAATAGAAATAGATTATTATATATTATAATATATAATATATATATATATATATATATATATATATATATATTATATATATATATATATATACATATATATATATATAGTATATATATATATATATATATATATATATATATTATATATATATTTTTTTATATATACATTATTATATTATATTATATATATATATATATGCTTCCTGTTATAATTATCAAGAAATAAGAGCTATATTAAAACTTTACTGAAACTATTAAGCAAAGCTGTTAAAATTTTATGGAATTGTATATAAAAACCTATACGAAGTGCTTCTATTTAACAGTGAACGAAAGGCAATTTTCATTTCTCTCCTCTCTCTTTCTTCTATCTCTCTTCCGCCTTATCGTCTATTCTTCTCCTTCAAGGTCATTTTACAATCATATGACCGAAATTCACTGTTCATTCATGCATGTATTCGACGACCTTGGCGATCAGGTGATTGGAATAATACGCTCAGGTGTACGTACGGGTATACACAAACATGCACGAATCTATGTGTACATACTTAGTCTAATAAAAAAAACAAGACACATTTTTAAATTAATTAAAAATATTGTCATGGAATACATCCGTCTGGATGTTAAAATCACTGCTACAAAAGATATCTTTATATCTTTTTAATCTTTCTTTCGGAAAACTATCTCAACTTTATGAGTCTCCAATTTCTGCTATTTTAAACTCTTATTAAAAAAAACTTCTTTAACAGATAAAAATCATGGTAAATGTTACGGCTTTCCGCCTAAATATCCAAAGACAAAACTCGGTACAGGGCTTCGGAGGGGCAATACCGGGGAATATTTTTCACCCAATCGAGTAACTTCCCTTAAAAGGACCTAACTCTTGAGTGTGGTAATTTAATCATCTGACAGGGAGATGAACCATCTTCAGTCTTTCAGGGACAATAACATTTAACCAACCCATGAATTAAATCTATTATACCTATACGTATACACATACATATATATATATATATATTTTCCTGGTTATCTCTTTCTTATCGACTGGATAAGCGCATTGAAAGGCGATTTGGCCTTGTAGTGCTCTCTCTGCTCGAGACAATCTTTTTACCCCTTTCCCTAGGTACTGTCACCTAGATACTCTTGAGCACGTTTGCTCCTCTACTCTTAGGTACTTTTACCTAGGCTATTCCATACGGTCATTTTCCCTTTTCTTATAGATTAACTTGGAAAAAATGATTTACAGACAACTGGTCGGCAAAAATGGACTTAAAATAAACAAACTTTTGTTTAAAAACTGGTGGCTTATCTACTCTAGGCACTATCGCCTACCTATTACTCTAGGCACTGTCGCCTATATACGCTTGAACTTAAGTACTGTTACTTATTACTCTAGGCACTGTCGCCTACTTACGTTTAAACACTGTGGTTTATCTACTCTAGGCACTATCGCCTACCTATTACTCTAGGCACTGTCGCCTGTATACGCTTGAACTTAAGTACTGTTACTTATTACTCTAGGCACTGTCGCCTACATACGTTTAAACACTGTGGTTTATCTACTCTAGGCACTATCGCCTAGCTCTCTCTAAACTGTCATTTTCTTTTTTCCTTATAGGTTGAAAACGGAAAATGATTAGCGGACAACTGGTCAGCTAAATGGGCTCAAAATAAACAAACTTTATTGTTAATATCCGATAAATTCTTAAGCGCCTTGGCTTATCTACTCTAGGCATCGTTACCTAGTTCTTTCTAAACTGTCATCTTGGTGGTATACCATTCTTCTTCTCGCATTAGATGAGGTGTATTTGTGCATATGACGAAAAAGTGGTCTATTGACAATTTGATTTTTAAGCGACTCTTGTGTACAGATCTTATAGTGTTAGGTGGCCTCATAAACAAACTATGATGCTTGTGAAATAACTCGCAAATATACTGTTAAGGTCGGCCTATTTGTGCTTTATATTTACTGATAGGGACGATCGTGTTCGTAAGGAAGATAGTGGGGCTATATCTTAGCAACCTCTCAGCTGTGATCTGCTTATTGCTTTGTCAAGGAATGTGTGTGACTGCTGATGGTACTTATCGCAGTCGGGGAAGTTCTTGTGTGATATATGTATATATAAGTACGGAACACTTAGAAGAAACAAGGTATTGTACCGACTCCCAGCACGGTTTTCAAGAAGGGTGGTTGCAGATCGAAAACTTTTGAAATTTATGAATACATTATGACTGCATTGGACGAAGGAGATTCCAGTTGATATTGGTATACTTTAGCGATTTAGTAAAGCTTTTTGATAGGTTGCCCCACATAGAAGGCCTGATGGAAAAGTTATTGCATATGTGGGTAATAGGTGGAGTGGTACATGGGTTTGGATTACAAGAGTGGTTGGATAGAAAACAGTGCTGCTTAACTAAATGGGATAAATCATCATGGAGAATAGTGGAAGAGTGGGTGTACGCCACATTGCTTGGCGCGATGTAAAGACTTGTCTTAAGGTTCGTGCGTGTTGTGGCGTGTGTGAGTATCTGTCTTTGTCGAGTATTACTATATGATAAATCTTCATGTATTTCTATTGTTCTCTTCTTAGCGTTCCTTATACTATACTTGCTTACTTCTTCTCACTTATCTCTGTTTTTAGTGAGGATTGATATATTTATGATTGTGTGGCTAAATATGCTTATGAATATGATGTAAAGCTAGGATTGGTATAGATATCGCTAGATGTTATGCTCACATACTTATATCGTGGTGTTTGAAAGATGGAGAATAGCTGCGAGATTTCGACCTCTGTTTGGTAAGATTAATTACAGTTTGTATTGAGTGTTTCTACATTAAGTGGTCTACTCTACTCAGAGTCTTTATTCAATTTCTTTGTGAGATAAGCTGTATATGACTCGCTAATGGGGATTGGCTTGAGTTGTGTTGTCTGCAATATGAAAGTTTTTAGGGTGTGGCTCTTTATAAGGAGGAAGTTAGGGAGTTGTAATGGTGAGATTATAGGTGACCTATACGATATGGATTGTTATGAGATGGGATTAGTTAAATAGACGTGTGGAGGGTAGTAAGCTTGGTGACATGTGGTCCTCAACTCTAACTTCGCAATTTGTTCTTTACTAAGAAGGCGGACTAAGGAAGTAATATGTATTGTTAACGTGGCAATTATGCTACTTGAGATTGTTGCCCCAGTAATAGAGTATTGTGCCAATGTTTCGCGTGTCACCGATTTCATTGTGTCTGATAGAATGCTTCTTACTTGGTACTATCTTGTAGACTTATTGTAGGCTGCATTCGCATATGTATGCAAAAGGATTGATTTCTGCTGGATTTAGAGGAGTCTTAGTTAGTATGCTCGTGAGAATTGAGTCCTGTGGGTCTTAGAGAATTTTATCGTGTATGATAGGCGAATTTTCTCAGCTGTAGTGGGGACATGATACATATGTGTACAGGTGAGATTCATAGGTACTTATAAACATGTGTATTTACTGATAACAGAGATTTAATATTTTTCATAGTTAGACCATGAATCGCGACGAGTAGCTCATTCTGGTTTTCAGATTTTTCGTGTGGCGCATATATAAAGGCAGTGGTGTGATGAGGAATCGCGGGGATCGTTATCTTTAGCATATGCAGAAGCGTGCTACATATAGTTATGATATTTGTGGGGGGCTGTGGGTTAACATCTTGTGGAGAGTAATACGTGTTGCTATAAGTGGAGGGTGTATGTCATGAGATCGTGAGTGATTCGAAATTTAAGCAGACTGGCAATTTACGCATCTGCTCTTGATGTTGCGGTGTGTGCGTAATTCATATAGAGTGAATCCTTGACGCACACTGTGGCCGTGCTTTGTTGGGTGTCGCTCGCATTAGTTACTCTCATCTGCTTACCGTTAAGTGGTCTTTGTCTCTGTGACATTATTCCTTTGTTAGTGGGGCATAGATGGATGGGGTTTCGCTGTTGATCTGAGAGTATTATATACTTCTCCTATATAGTTGTATAGTGTATAAGCCTCCAGGTATTGCGCTTGGGTCTTGTAGTAACAAACTATAATGTGAATTACTGCCTTTAGATGCGTGCTTGAGTGTAGTCTATTGATACGTATGTGTTGTGAGGTGGTGTAAGGGTTGGGTTAGCGTGGACAGTCCTCTGTAATTTTGGTTGTCTTCATATGTGGTTATTTAACGCATTGTCTCTATAGTGGTGATGTCTTTCTTTAGTGTGTGAAGACGGCAAAGCTTCCGAGCTTTAAGATATGCGTCAAAGCCTAAATTGCGCGGGTTCGTGTAGTTTATTTTATTTATCTTCCTTGCGTTCTATTTTGTTAGGGGTAGCATATTATGTGCTATCATACTATCTTAGTCTCTCTTATTTGGATGTTGAGTATGTGTCCTTTCGTGGCGTACTGATTAGTCATTATATCTATTATTACGTTTTGTACCTAGCAAATAAATATAGTGAGTAGATTTTGTACGTCTTAGAACAACTGACAGAAAACTATCGCCCTTAGGTAGGGTTATTGTTGTAGCTATTGTTCATATAGAGATAGTGTGGATATGAGTAGTGGAGCATGGTCTGGATATTATGTTGTAACTTGTATGGCTTTTTATCTCATCGGTCTCTTATTAATATTTACTAAAAAAAATGGCTAATATGTCACTTAATTTCTAGAAGAGGGATACGTCATAAGCTCATATGAACTTCTTAGCGACTCTCGATACCTGTTGTTGTTATAAAATTGTTATAGAATATATATAAAATAACTAAAGGTCTCAGCTTTATAATTTATTATGACATTAAATATATATTCATAAGATACTGCACTCTAGTTCTCTATTCCGATAAGTTTTAGTATCTAGTCTATCATATCATTAATGATCCGATACAGCTCATATAGCATTATCAATATAATACTAGAAAGAATACTATTTGTCATTACTGTGATGGGTTTCTTCTTTGATAAATTCTCACTTTAATAGTTTGTGTTCGTGTAGTAACGACTGGTGGTATTTTTGTTTGCATTATCCCGATGGTTATCATCTTTGTTTTCATCGCTGGCAGTTATCAGTTTTTCAACGTGATACTTATACCGTAAACTGGTACTATTTATTGCTACGTTCCTATATATCATTATATGTTTTTTATTTATGTTTAGTTGCTTGTAAGTATGGACTCACTTTGTAATTCTCTACTCTTACATATTTAATTTCTCCATGCTAGCTCTCTACGAAAATATATGAGTATGATTATCATCGTAGTTGTGACCATACTGATTAGAATATACTACTTTATACTAATTCACGTACACATTTTTGCGTTGTCAATCTTGTATAAGGTCAGTTTTCTATCATATCATTACGAGACTCTAATTGATTTCATCTAGATTATTCATATTTATCTATAAGATGTTCATCTCATTTTTCTTATACTACATTTGGTGGCCTACGTATTATATTATATTATATATATATATATGTAGTATATTATATATATATATAATATAGTATATACATATATATAATATACTTATATATACGTAATATATTATCATCGTTTCCTATTAAATTTCTAAGTTAAAATATATCTCTATAAAATAAAAAAAAATATGTATATATACTATAATTCTTTTCCTTATTCCCCTTTCGTAACGCTTGACCTTGGCGGCGTTGCCTGCATTCGTGCAAGTGTGAGCGGGTGCGTGCGTATGTTGTGCAATTGGTTTGGTGCCAGACTGTCTACGTGTTATGCTCTCTTTCCCTCTCTCTTTCTCTCTTACTTGCTATGCTCTCCTTCCCTCTCTCTTTCTTATACCCTTCTACCCACACATATATTCATATATATATATTGGTTAAGTATTAGTATCTTGCTAAAGTTTACTGAATGTTAATTTAAAGAGAAAAGGTGTTAGAAGGAGAGTAAATAAAGTTTTGGGAAAGCCAATAATGATTTTACGAATTGTAATCAAAATTGGAAATTAGCACATTTCTTAAAATACGCTTATTTTTATTACTCATAAAAATATGGCACGCTTACGAAATATATAAAAATATAAAAATAACCTCTAAAATTATACCTTTGAATGGCCATCCACGAAAATAAAAAATAAAAAATAAAAAATAAACCTCTTAAAACTACAAATATTTTTCACCACTTAATATAAAACAAACTAATTTTATATAAATGTTTGCATGCAAAAATATTCATAATTACTAAATAATAATAATAATAATATTATAATTATCTTTTCTATTTTTTGGTTGCGCGCGCAACCTTGTATTTTTTATATTTTCTGGGGCCAGGGGGAAGGGGTCAGATTTGTGGAGAACTCTTTTCTCCGACCTATTGAGTTTTGGGAGAGGTTTTCTTCTCTCCCGCTAGCTGAGTCGTGTGGGAGGGCTGCTTTCCTCCCTGCTGCTGGCTGAGTCTGTGAGAGGCAACGGCCTCCTCTTTTCACTGGCTTCGGCGAGAGAAACTTTTCCTCTCTATTCGGCTGCTTCCGCGAGAAAAAACTTCCTTCTCGACTGCTTCTACCTAGACTGGCTGGAGATTGGGAAACTTTTCCCTTAAAATTTTAATAAAATACTTTAATTTTAATTAAAAACTCTTACTTGGAGCCTCCTGGCTATCTATGCTGTGTTTCTCGGTGGAGTGGAGGTTGTATGGGCTTTGTTTGGATGGCTGTTTGCAACATCTGACTGTTTGAAGTTCCACGTTCTTCATCCAATGGCTAGGTTCGCCAGTATGTGGTGTTGGATCCGCTGCCTGCTCTCGCTGACACAACACCGTGTTGGGATTAATGAGTCAAAACCATGTTGTTTCCACTCTTTTTATTATAGGTGTGTATTAGCACCTCACTACAAACAAAAGCCCTTTTTGACGTTACAACAACTCGTCATAAGCAACCTAGTCACAGCAGACTAGGCCCATCAAAACAACCTAAGGAGCAATGAATTATTGATAATTACATGATCCAAATTTAACAGTTAGATAATCATAAATAATAATGTACATATTGTTAATTATATAAAATTATCATGCTCATCAAGATAAAATAAAAATAATATATTCATGACAACATTAATTATACATTAAAATTCACTTTTATATTCAATTGCAAATTTATGGCACCATGAGCGAAAAATATATGGAAACTTTCAAGTAAAATAATATATTCATGAACAAAAATTAGCTCTAAATATAAATTCAATAAAAATCATGACAAATATATGGAATCTTTCAGTAAAATTGTCATGCAATAAAAATGAACAAACTTAATTAACATCGAAATTTTATACCACCGCTGAAAATAAAAGAATTATTAAGGGTGTTAATTACCTCCAACTCCTCTTTTAAAGACTGCCGAGGAAACTCATCACAAGGCGGAATACACTTTGTATTCTTTAATAATTTTACCTGTATTTTTAAAAAAAGGAAATATACATTGTAGTAAGAAATACTTAAAATTATGAATAGAGTATATATACAATCATATATATATATATATAGTATATATATATATATATATCACAGTATATACATAGGTATATTAATATATATACTAGGCTTAGGGGAATATTAATACTGGGGAAAGTATATTCTCTGCTTCGAAACACAATTCACACCCCCGTTTCGCGCCCCCGTTTCAATCTTAACTTGCGTAGCCACTTTCAAACCCGATCTATACTATTCGATTTCAGCAGAGCTAATGGCGCTCGCAATGCTGGGAAAGTATTTGGAAGCTTCCCTGGCTCTGCGTCATACAGAAAAAATGCATAGCAAACGTTCTGAAACGAAATTGTGGAAGAAATTGCAAGAGAGAGCCACAACCTTGAAGTGAAGTTACAGAACTTTGAGTCTTAGGTAAGGGTAATTGAGGAGATGTGTGTCTTATTGGATATGTTACTATGTAAGGTTTGTTTGTAGAAATTTAGGTATTTCTTAGGGTGCGTCATGGCTTACATCGTGGGATTGTTTTTTTCTCAAAGCCTCCTTATACCTTTCCAACTCCGCCCGCAACTCCTCATTCGTAGCCATGTTTACTTTACACTACAACTTACTTACTACTATATTCTACTTAATTTATATATAATATATATATATATATATATTATATATATATATATTATATATATATATATATATATATATATATATATATATATATATATAATATATATATATATATATATAATTATATGATATTATAATATATATTATATATTATATGATATAAAAGGCCAAATAGTTATAAAGTGTTGTCGGGTAGTTTCATCTTGGGTAAAAAAATTTATAAAACAGGATTCATCTTTTTTTTATTTTATTATATTTATTTATTTTTATAGATCAAGTCATAATGATAATAATATAATAATAATAATAATAATAATAATAATATATAATAATAATAATAATAATAATAATAATAATAATAATAATAATAATAATAATAATAATAATAATAATAATAATAATAATAATAATAATAATATAATAATACTTATATATAATATATCATAATATAATAATAATGAATCATATAATAATAATATATATTAATAATTATAATAATAATAATCATAATAATAATAATTAATATTAATAATAATAATAATAATAATAATAATAATAATAATAATCAATAATATTATAATATAATAATAATAATATTAATAATAATAATAAATAATAATACATAA
>JABUQX010098825.1:17500-20000 GCA_015478945.1 Trachelipus rathkii
TTACATATTATATATTATTACTTCATATTACATATATATATACATATATTATATTATATTACATATTATTACATATATTATGTTGTGATTTCTTTTGTTACCTTGATAACTTTGCCACCAGTATGGTAAATTTTATATTATTATTAATATTATTCCATATAAACAGATTATTTATTAGTATTACATATTTTATTATTATATATATTCTAAATATTATCCCAATTACAGGTAGAGATGCGCATATGTATCTCAACGATATTGTAAGTCGTTATGTTTCTATATATATACATATATATATTATTATATTACATATTATATATATATGTTATTGAGTATATTAATATATATATATATATATATATATATATATACACACTTTGTTGAACATTAGCTCCTACTTTCAACCTCATCTCTTATTCTTACCCGAATCTCAGGTGTTTAAGTTTTCTGACAGCAAATCTTTCTCTGTTCACTCTTACCGCCTCTATCCTCAATTTTTTTTAGTCAAACGCGGTTGTTGTGTAGTGATGATGATTTTCGTTCCAGTGTCTCTGATTTGGAGTCATCCAAAATTTCTACCTTATGACTCGAGCTATCCTATCAATCTACTAATAAATTCATCTGTTCTGTATATCTGTCTCCTAACTCAATTGACTATCCTAAATTCTTCGACTACTTTAAGCCTAAAATTAGAATACATTCTCTCTCTCTTCTTCACCCTTCTCTGAAATCTTTATTCCTGGTGATTTCAACGCGATCACCACAGCCAATGGCTTTTCTCTGATTCTCAAGATACAGCTGATGAACTTGCCAACTACTTTTCTATTCAGAATGAACTGGAGTAGTTGGTGCATCTCCCTACTCGTATTTATGATCGTCTTGGAAATGAACCACCCAACATTCTAAACCTTTTCCTAATCTCTAATCCTTCTCCTTATTCTGCTAAGCTCCTTCCTCCAGATGTTTCCTCCAATCATCTCATCTCTGGATCTTGCTCTACAAAGCCTGTCGAAGGAAAGGCTTATGACCCTTGGGTGTTGCAAACTGGTGGGACTTACGGTCGACCTTTTTTGACTTCTCATATAATGATTTATTTCGGTGGTGGTGGCAAGGGGTTCCTCGGAAGTTGCTTAATGTATAACCGAGGTGATTTTCTCTGGCATGACATCACATTCCATACTTTTTAAATATATATATATATATATATATATATATATATATATATATATATATATATATATATATATATATATATATATATATATATATATATATATATATATAATCATCACCATTACCTGTCCCTTGCTTCCCCATAACTGGGGGTAGGGTGCTCAAACATGCACCGGGAGTCCGAGGCATGCATGAGCATTTCTAGGGTATAAATAAGTAGTAGCGGGACCAAAACCCAGCTACCATATATATATATATATATATATATATATATATATATATATATATATATATATATATATATATATATATATATATATATATATATATATATATATATATATAGTATAAAGAATGTTATATATATATATATATATATATATATATATATATATATATATATATATATATAAACAACCTGTCAATAAGAAAAATTTGAAATGAACGAAATTTTACTTTAGAACGCTCCATAAAAGCCATTCCAAACTGAACGCAATGATATGCTGTAAGAAGTGTAACGGTGAATCCTTAATTCAGCTGCCAAGCATTCATCATTCAGGTGCATTCTTGCACTGATATATTAACGTGTTTCTTTCCTCTTTGATTGTATCTGCAACATCACAAAATGTTATCATATATATATATATATATATTTATATATATATATATATTTATAGTTATATATATATATATATATATATATATATATATATATATATATATATATATATATATATATATATATATATATATATATATATATATATATAATTTTGTTGTTTTTTTTTCTTTCTTTTTATAGTTAAGATTTTCTCTCATGGGCATATCTCTATTCAAAGAGGTGTACTCATTTTCATGTCTGAGTAAGACGCAGCTAAGCCCAAGAGAGAATAGCCCATCATTCTCCAGCCCGACCAGTTATGAACCTGGGTCCCTCGCTTTGTTGGGCGAGTGCTCTTCCACTGAGCTACCGGGTAGAGGATAGAGGAGATTCCCTGCTTCTGGCTATTACGCGAAGATTCTTCTTAGTATGTTCCAACTGTGTCCACATACTCAGCCAACATACTCAGTCCAGAGACAAAAGTGAGAAGTATTTTTTCACAATTAATTCCAAAGTATGCCTTCAGGTGTTAAATTTTTCAAAAGAATAATCCAAAATGATGTACTATCTGCGTCTATAAATACAACTTAACTAGACAAGATACAGATTTTATTAATTGTTTATTCCATTAAAAGATTTATACTCTTTTACCAAAATGGTTGAGTAAGAAATGAAGTTGCAAGGTAAAAAATATTTTCAAACCAAAAAAAATAAGCACAAACGATA
>JABUQX010098826.1:0-5000 GCA_015478945.1 Trachelipus rathkii
ACATTGCTGGAATGCTGGTACAATTTTAGTGCGGAAATATGTAAAACAAAAAAATAAACAAAATAAATAAAAATAATAATTATATTAATATGAGTTGAAAGCCTATTTAGAGAACTTTTATTGGTTACTCGTTAAAATAAAATAGACTTTCTACTAAATTTTGTTTTTTTTTTTTTAAAAAAAACTAAAGAATACCCAAGGATATACCGAACCGATGGCAGGAGTCGGGGTCTCCTCGGCTTCCGGGGAACTACGGGGTTGGACTATTTCTCCCCCCCCCCTCCGGGAGGGTCTCCGGAACCCCGCTCTTTGGTATTTGGGTGTCGCGGGGTTCCTCCGCCCTCCCCTACGGGGGAATGGAAAACGTCCCCCCTGTGTCCCCCGTCGGGCTCGAGCCCGCTACATTGCCGTGTAAAAACTTTACAAATAATATATATATATAGTATAGTATACTAGTGTCCCCGCTGGTCGAGCTCCTCCAAAAAAAATCCAATTTGTTTTTTTTTTTTTTTTGTTTTTTTTTTTTTTTTTTTTTACATTTTCCTACCAAATTTCCTAACCAACATCTATTGTATTATATATACGTGTCTGCAAAAATTAAACCAATCTATAACTGTTGGTTCACTGGCATCTAAATAGGTTACTACCTTTGAAACTGTTTCGTTATGTACAAAGAAATACATAATTAAAAGGGCATCAAGTGTAGAAAAAAAAAATATTTTGGAAAAAAAAATAATATTTTGCAGAAACAGTATACTTCGACCACAATGTTTCCTAGTAACATAAAAATAAAACTTTTCTCCTATTGGTAATTTCACATTCTTTATGACACTTTCTACAAACTTTTATCTAGTTTCAAAACTAAAATGTTGCAGCAATGCTAACAGTATAATCATTCTCACAAATTTGGAAAATCCTTCAAATTCAAATTCATATTCACAAAAATAAGAACCCAACATAAAAACTTTGAAAATTTAAAAAAAAATGGCGCTTGTTTTCTATATAAACATTTTCATTTGAAATGTTCCAATAATATTAACTCAATGAATAAAGCATCTTTATATATATATATATATATATATATATATATATAGTATGTATATCTATATATATATATATATATATATATATATATATATATATATATATTATATATATTATATATATATATATATATATATATATGTGTGTGTGTTTTCTATGAATAAATTTAGATTCTCGGTATCTTGGGTATAATCGATACACATATATCGAAAATCGATTTTAAAACTTAAATATCGATAGTCAGAAAGAAACTTAAGTTATACCTATATATATATATATATATATATATATATATATATATATATATACATATATATAATATATATATAATATATATATATATATATATATATATATATATATATAAAACTTTTATAGTAGTTTATATTGAAGGATGGAGGTGTTGTTGGACAGGAGATTGGCCCCGAGGAGGTTGAAGAAAAATAGGTACGAAGGTTGATAAAGACTAGGAATTGTCATCAGCAAACCTATATTTAAACAAATATAATATGATACACGGCAAAATCACAGACAAAAAGGTGGTTGTTGAAATCACTAAAAACTACGGATTGATATTGAAACATCTGAACCAAGGAACAGTAAATATCAAAACCTTTTCATCACAAATAAATAGGAGCATTGAAAAATAACGTATACTTCAAAATGGCGATGACAAGAAAGAGAGAGGGAGACAACAAGCGTAAGAGCGCCCTCTGGAGCGAAGGCGGGAAAGCTGAGAGCGGAAGAAAGGAAGAGAGAGAGAGAGAGAGAGAGAGAGAGAGAGAGAAGAGAGAAGGAGAGAGAGAGAGAGAGAGAGAGAGAGAAGAGAGGAGAGAGAGAGAGAAGCGCGGGAAATACAGCGCGGAAGAGAGAGAGAGAGTTATTGAATAAAATATAAAATAAGAGACTACATTTACCCCCCCCCCTCTAGGGACGGAGTCCTGAAAGAGGAGAGTAGGAAGTAGGAGGCGTGGACGAACGGAGTTAATGAACGCAAAAGGAGGGGTCATGTCAGTTGAAAACGTGGGTTCAGAAACTCGGAAGCGTGATCCCAACAACGGACATACTCTCGACCTTTGGTCCAAGCTGTAATATCGACGACAATAAAATGTATGCTAAAAAAAAAATGAAGGTCGGCGAGCAGAGCCGAAAGTGAAGTGGCGGCCAGAGCCGGAATTGGAGCAGCAGTCGGAACTGTAGACGAAGTAACAACCGGAGTTGAAGGATGATGAGCCGGAGCAAAAGGGATGGGAAAGCCGGAGCCGGAGGGGAAAATGGATGGACGAAGTGGAAGAGGAAAGAGGCATAGTTGAAGAAAAGAGGAAAGTTGGAAAAAGGGTAATCACCATAAGAAGATACAGCGCTAAAAGACACCATGTCTTGCGACTTCAAGACATGGCAGGAGAGTTTAACGGAAAAGTACAAGGTTTCAAACAATTCCTAGTCTGGGCGCCCCACTTCTGGTGGTTCAAACAAATACCCTGTTGATCGTGGGTAGGAGTGGAAGGGGGCTGAGAAGCTGCTTGACCAGGAGGGTGATAAGGTAGAGCAACAGGTTGACGATGCGGAGTAGGAGAGCGGTGAAAGGAACGGCGGCGCTGGTTGGGAGAGCGAGGGTAATGAGGATAGGAAGGAGAAGAATGAAGAGGAAAAGGTTGAGGAGGAGGTGAAGCATAGTGAGAGTAAGAAGGGGGAGGATAAGATTGAAAATGAGTAGGACGTGATTCAAGGGTTCGAATCCTTGTCACCAAATCGTAAATAGTATTTTCTAGAGTATTAATACGCGCTTCAAGAGCGGCAACATGAGACTGAGAAGAGCTGATTACATTCACGTGTCCTTGCGCTTGCGGAATACCGAGGGGTTGCTGACCCTGACCTAGCGACAAGGAGGAGATAAATGAGGCATTAGGTGGTGGAGTCGGAGCCATTAAGGGTTTCGCCTTTACGATACGATCGGCATGGGCCGCGAGCTCATGCAGAGAAATGTTTGGGTCAACGCTAGTGAGTTGAAATTGCAATTCAGTGGGCAATTTTTGTAAGAATAATTGGCGGAAAATTTGTATACATGGACCAACTGGGGGACCATCCAAAAGACCCAACATATCGTACATCAAAATGGAAGGTAGCCGATCTCCAAGGCTCTCGTTTTGTAAAAGCATCCTAATCTTCTCACTATCTGTTACACCCAGGGCTGCGGAGTCGTAAAATAAATTTTTCGACTCCGACTCCGACTCGGGAGAGAGGAGAGAGGGAGAGAGAGAGAGAGAGAGAGAGAGAGAGAGAGAGAGAGAGAGAGAGAGAGAGAGAGAGTTATTGAATAAAATATAAAATAGGAGACTGCAATATATATAATATTAATATATATATATATAATTTATATATATATATATATATATATATATATTATATTATAGTATATATATATATATATATATATTAATATATAATATATATATATATTGGGTAACCTTAAATGGTTGGACAGGTGATCAAGAAGGGATGGTAATACAGGTGGTTATTTGGGGGTGTCGGAGAAAATGAATGGTAGAAGGTGATTGATTTCTGTGAGGAGAGAAGTATGTGGTATGTAATACTTTCTTTAAACACAGAGTATTTCATAAGTATACCTAGAGTTTGGGTATGTAGACGATGATATCGAAATGACAAGTTGATTGATTTTGTGTTGCGAAGAAGGAGATGTTGAAGTAAATGTTGGACGTTAAATCAGTGAGAGGGTTAGGAATGGATTTCGGATCATTATGTTGTTTTTGTAGTTAATTAGTTAAAAGAAGAAGAAGGAGGAGAGAAAGCGAGGGGTAGAATTAAGAGTGAGAAGTTAAGTAAACAAGGTAATAAGATACAGTACTTAGAGCGCTCGACAAGTAAATCAGTTTTTGAATGTGAAAACAAGCTGAAACTGAACAAATCTGAAAGCAAACGAAGAAAACGGTTATTAGTAGTGCAGAAGAAGTATGTGGATGTGCTAAAGTAGGAAGTAAGAATGTTAACAGTGAGTGGTGGAATGAAGAGTTGATGCAAGAGGTTAAAAGTAAAAAAGAAGCATGGTTAAATGTACTAAAAGCCAATGATGAGATCTCAAAAGAAAGATGTTTGGAATTATATAAGGAGGAAAAAAGGAGTATTAAAAAATGCATACGTATTAGAAAAAAAGAGGTAAATGAACAGTTTGGAAGGAGAATGAATGGGGACTTACAAAGGAAAAGGAAGCTCTTTTGGGAGGAAACGCGAAAGGTTAGGAATGAGAATAAGGGGAATTTACTAAGAACAATGAATAGGAAGGGTGCTTTCGTAACTGATGAAGTGTATGTGAGAAGAGTGTGGAGGGAACACTTCGAAAGTCTGCATAACGTTGGCACCAATGGAGAGGTGATAGTGAATGTGTGTGGGTTTATTGGTGCAAGAAGGAATAGGTAGTTTGGGGATGAGGTCATTAGTAAGGAGGAGATAATGGGTAGAGTGAGAAAGTTGAAGAATGATAAATCTGAAGGTATAGATGAAATCACTGGTGAAATGATCAAGAACGGAGGCTAGATAGTGATTGAGTGGATTTCGAAGTTGTGTAACAAAGCGTTTATGAAGGGTATAGTTCCGAGGGATGGAAGGAGAGCAGTATTAGTACCCCTATATAAGAGTAAGGGGGATAAGGGTAAATGTAGGATTTATAGGGGAATTAGTTTATTGAGTGTTGTATGGAAGATATATGCTGGTATATTGGTCGAAAGAGTGCGTCGAGTGACTGAGGGACTGTTTGGTAAAGAACAAGGTGCGTTTAGAAGTGGTAGATTATGTGTGGATCAAATCTTTACATTGAAACAAATGAGTGAGAAAATGAGAGAGAAAAATAAATTGTATTTAGGTTTTGTGGAATTTCCACAGGCGTTGAATAGGTTTTAATAGGGAAGCACTCTTTGGCAGGTGTTAGTGATATATGGTGT